>VDFB02105785.1:579563124-579629458 GCA_007258455.2 Sequoia sempervirens
ACCCCCACTCTTCCTTTCTCTCCCACTCCCTCCATATCTCTCTCTCAAGTCAATGATATGGGCCTTCCGTAAAAAATTTCAGCCATACTTGCCATTCTCTCCAACTAAAAAAATCCATGCAAGCCCATTAAAAAAAACTTAAGAATAGTTAAAGAATACCCATAAGCACAAAGCTAACGAATCTTCAACTTCATTGCTCAAGTGATTTAAAGCATCAGAATAAAATAACCTTCTGGGTCTCTAAATATTATACAGTATATGATATGAAGCAATTTCATCATTGTGGGAAAATCACTGCACTAAAAAGATTTCTAGAGAAAATAAAATCTAGGAGGTTTGTAGGGTTGTAAATACATTAGAATCAGAATAGGAACAACTAAAAAATGAGTGACTCATAATCCTTTTAACCACAGTTTACATTTTGAGAATACAAAAATTTGGAATATGTAGATCATCAAATTATTTAGGTTGTGCAAACAGACCTCATCTTTCAACTAAATACTCTCAATACGCAGTTGCTGCTCTTGAAGACTGACTTTTGCAATAACAACAGGTGTTCTACAGTTGGTGCATATGGGATTAATCATGGCTTCTTTAATTGTCATGTTCTCCAAGCAAAGCTTCTCATTATCCTGCCTGAGGAGAGTGTTTTCATGACACTCGTGTTGAGCCTGAAAATCCAAGATTTGAAAAGCCATGATTAGAAAAAATTAATATATAGTTTTTAACTATATACTTTTAATATTATAATAATAATATATATAGTTTTTAATTATATACTTTTAATATTATAATAATAGTTATATATTATAATAATAATATAATTATTAAAATATATTGCAATAATAAGCATATTATTTATTATAATTTAAAAAGAAGATAATTTATATTTATATTAATATTAAATATTATTTTTTAATAGAGAGGGTTCGACCGAACATTTTTAGAACGTTCGACCGAACCCCATTCAAATCTATTTTTATTGTATGTTAAATGGGTTTAGTCGAGCACTAGTTTGGTCGAACCCCTATTTGACCGAACATTAAATTTTTGTTCGACCGAACCCACTTATTTTCACCCACATCCTCTCAGGAACCAAAATTGCTCAGAATTTTGCACTTTGAAGCTCGATTTGAGAATGAAAATGGAGGAGATCTCAGAAATCCAACTGGTATCAAGTTTCCCTCAAAACGAGCTATCCAACGAATATAATTTTAATATGTTTTGATTATATTATCTATTTGTTTTTTAAGTTTTATTAAATATAGGTTTTTCAGCGAAAACAAAACTCTATGTTCTGCACATGTGGAAAAATAGAAGATTATCAAAACAAAAAATTTAAAAATATGAATGCACTAGATATTGGATTCCTTGATCCAACAAAAAAAATAAAAAAAAATGATACATACAATAAAAGTTATGCGTTATACGGTCGCGTTATGTCTAAATTGTAATTGATTTGACTTTGAAACTTGATTAAAGAAAAAATATTCAATAAAAAACTATATAACCAAGTGGAAGCACTAGATATTGGAGTTACAAATCTAAATTCAAAAGAATTATAATTTTATCTTTCAAGGAAAAAAAATTATGCGTTATACGGTGTGCGTCACTTTTTAAAAATGTTGTTTTTTGAAAAAAACTAGTTTTCGTGGGAGATGGAAAAGAAGTGCAATCTAATTCCAAAAATTTTGAAAAATATATTTTTAGAATCTACAGACAAAATGTGACAAGACTCTACTTCGCATCATCTTCAAATTCCTCATGGTTTAATTGCTATAGGTGCCCAAATGTGAAGATTTAGTTTAAAAAAAAATCAATGTCCAATTTGGCCAAAAATTGTAAACCACTATTGTGGGATCACAGGAGCTAATGCATAAAAATGAATCTAACAACTCCCTAGATGACTTGGGAAGTTGCACTGCATGACACTCCTACAAAATTTTGTCAGTATGCATAGTAGAATGAATATGGCATAACAATTCATGATACATTGAAAACTCAACATGGTATTTACAACAACATGTATTACGAATATTAATAGGAACAAAATAAAATGTCTTGCAAGACTCAAAAGCCCTTTGTGAGATTTTCAAATTTGGATGTTCTTGAGAAAATTGTTTGTACAAAATTGTTTGGCTACATTCCAAAAATTGTTTAGGATGCAGCGTACAATCTCGATTACCAATTCATAACTTTAAAACATCCTTTACATTTGGTGATACTCTAGAGTGATAATTTCAATATTGTTCAATTTGCATCTTTACATTATTGGTTAGCTTTTTATCAACACATGGAAGCCTCCCACTAAAATCCCATGTATCATTTTGAAGAGCACTATCGAGTCTTCCTCTTCTTGAGAGTTCTCTATTCAATGTTTTACGATTTAAGTTAAAATCAATACAAGTTTGTCTCATTAAATGAGCATTTCTCAAATGATGGCTTACTAGTGAGGTTGTGATCACTCTTCAAGCGACCCTTTTATATTTTTCCTTACTAGTCTTTCCAATAGAGGTTAGAGAATTGAAAATATTTTTTACAATAAGACTATTTTTTTCCAATTTTTTTGGGAGACGAATCTTCAATTTTTTTAATAATGGTCTCATTTTGTAAATGTTAAGTAATTGCAAAAAAAATTGACATTGTTTAGTTAATTTCTTATCAGAAAATAATTCATTGAACATTTTCATAGCCCACAAATGAACCATTCATTGTGACCTTTTTCCTTCAAGGTTATCAATTATGTTCTCATCTATTTAAACCAACCATTTAGGGGTTCTTTTATAATTAGGTGATACATAAGGTTCATTTTCAACATTTTCAATGTTGTCAACATTTTCATTTTAAAGTACAATGTTATTAACATTTTCATTCTCACTATTTTCAATATTTTCAACATTTTCAATAACAATTTCATCTTCAACAACATTTTCATTGTCAATAACAATTTCATTTTCAACCATATTTTCATTTTCAACATTTTCAACATTTTCAACATTTTCAACATTTTTGAACAACAACATTTTCATTCTCAATGTTGTTCACATTTTCATTTTCAATTTCAATATGATGTTCAATATTTTCAATTTCTATTTCATCTTCACTTGAATTAACACTTAATGGTTCGGAAGAAGCTTCAATTTGAATATTTTGCATACGTTGTCTTCTTTTCCTATGACTTTCTTTATCTTTTTCTCTATATACTTCAATTTGATTTGTTGTAAGTTTCCTTTTACCTTTTCTCTTACGCTGACTGCTACTCCCCATTGCACAAACAAAAAAGCATACACAAATGATTGGGATTATAAAAAAAGTGTTAGAGAATCTTTGGAAAGCTGAATTTTGTCTGATGTAGACAAAAAGAATGTAGGGACCGTTGAAATACTCAAAATGTTCCCATTTTTGTTTTTATATAACTTACAAAATAGATATCCATTCTCAAATGGATATCTGTTATGTCTTCCATTTGACATGCCCGCAAGTTTACCTTTACAATCGTCAAAAAGGAAATGGATATCTGTTACCTCTAGTATTATAAATTACAATGTCATAATATATATTTTTTATTATATATTAATATACTATGTTAAATTATGATATATTAATATATAATATGTAATTAATATATATTATATTATATATTATATATTTTAATAAATATTATATATTAATATTATATTAATACTAATATATATTATATATTACTTTTTTTTTTTGCTATCTAAGGAGAGTAATTTATATTAATTGGAAGAAAATTTACATTCGTATGCATTGCAGGAAAAATGGGTGTCAAACCAAAAACTAACCATCTAGGTCTCCTAGCAAAAAAAACCCCATAGACAAGCCAAAATGGCACATATCTGCACCAAGCCAACCACCCACCACCACCAAAAAGAATAGACTTGATATAGACATCCCCCAGAAAGTTCCAAAAAACCAATTACCTGATTCAAAACTAGAAGCAACATCAAATGATACAGTGTCAAAGAGGAAATTGGCACCACCACCCAAACCCCAACATAGAGACACCAAAATTCACAAAAAACCATTTTCCTTCGCAAAGGCATCAAATTCGCTTACCCATTCCATATCATTTACTTTGACCATGTAGAAAACCTTTTTAAGAAAAGGGACTGCCATAGCCACAATCATCCTATGGAAAACCAAACTCATTCCTTTCAAATCCAAATGGAAAGAAAAGATTTGAATCACCTCACTCAACTTCTTTACTAGCTCCCAATTGCTTGGTCGCAGTGCACCTTTGCCCGAAATGACCATCTTCAGCACCTCCTCCAAGTTACCAAGCAATTCCTTCTTGAATAATTTTCCCAGCAGAATTTTAGCATCCGCCTTCAAAACCCTATTGTCTAGGATAGATGCCAAGAAGCACAACACCACCTCTGAATTGGCCCAAAAATATTCCTTGTGCTCTAGGTGCTTCTTCCCAAGCACCATCTTCACAGAGACCACTGTTAAAGGATCAATGTTGATAATAATTTACTTTAAATGCTGGTCTAAGACTTCCCTAAAGGTGTTCTAATGATCCTTGCAATCCAAAGACAAGGGTGTATTAGCCCCAAAGCAAACAATGGAGTCCACCGAAATTTCCACCGTAAACTTTGACCATTCTGCCATGGCTTAGCACACCCACAATGTAACCACGGACAGAGAGAAACGATGTTGCACCACACAAATCAGAATGAAAGAAATTCTTTGTAAACACAAGAAAATAAGCAAGAAAGCGAGTAAACTAGATTAAAGAAAACTAACCTACATCTAACAAAAAAGCACAATGGAAACTAAAAGCATGAACATGAAACAATCTCACCAAACATCATAATTCCTTGAATGATCTTTGTTGCTCCTCTCCATTTTTCCATGATAATACCCTTGCCCTCATACTTTCAATGTATGCAAGTATAGCTCTATGATTATGACAAATGATGAAATATTGAAGATAATTACTTCCAAAAAGTATAAGATTTTGGGAGAGAAAATAATGACAATGATTGATCAATTTATAGAAAATTGGCGTTTTGAATGAAAGGTTGAGATTGAAAGTAAATGGACGATCAAGATTAAAATTAGGTCATGCATTTGAATCAGGGTTTTGAGAGTGAAACTTAGAACTCAGAAACATCTGAAAGATTAAATTAGATAATAATTTCATCTTTCCGTAATGACAATTCAGAAATTGGAAGAATAGAATTAGCATGTCAAGTTGACAATTTGCACAGAGGAAAGAGACTATTTGAACGCACACATAAATTAATTAATTAACATTATTTAATTAATAGATGTGCACATGCAAAAAGAGGTGGGAGTAGATAACTGAATGATTGAATCGAGAATAATTTGTTCGTTAGAAACAATATTGATTTGTTCGTTAAAAACAATATTGATTTGTTCGTTAAAAACAATATTGACTTAGAAGATAACTGAATGCTTTAATTTAGATCTCGACTCAAGTGATAATGAATAATCAGATAACTTGGTGATTACCTAATTATAGAAGAATATGTCGGGAATAATTATTTAATGAATTAAATGATTAATTTAATTCAACATTCAAAAATAAAAGGATTAAATAAATAAGAATTTATTTAATTTGACTAAAGAAAAGGTTTAATGAATAATTAAATAATTTAAAATATTATTTAATTATAGTTGAAATGCAATAAAGATAAATTAAATAATAAATTATTTAATTTAAGGAAAGGGGGAATGTTAATTAGTGACGCAATTAAATAAATGATGTTTATTTAACTAATTAGGATTAAATAAAGATAGAATAATTTAATTAAATAATTAAAATTATTTAATTAATAGATAGAAAGAGACTTTAGAAAATATAATTAAATAATTAAAATTATTTAATTAGGAGAATGACAATGATAAATAATGAAGAAATTGAAATTGCAGGCCTAGACCAATTTTCAGTGTCTACATTTTTTCCCTCTTTGATATAATGTAGTTTATCGCATTGTGTCAAAGAAAATCAGTGAAAACATGCCCCGGTTATGTCCCAATGTAAAACAGGTTAGGGTATGCCCCCTCAGGAAAATTGACCAATTTTTGAAAAATTCGAAAAAATTTGGAAATTGTCCCGATTAGTCAATTTGATGCCCAGAAGTTCAATGGAGTTGATGGAAATGAATTTGGAGATGTTATGGATGTTTACGGGTCGATTGAAGTTGGATGTTTACACGACCAATAGAAAAGATCTGAAGAAATGCCTCCCAAAACCCTACATATAAATAGAAATTGGGAAATTTCAATTCATTTTCACACTCTATATTTAGAAATTTGAGATTTTTGCTCTGAGCTCCTAGTGACAATGTCCCCAGTTCCACACACCCACCATCACGCATACTGCATTTGGATGTTCCGATGGCCCACCAATGCTGACCCACCGGTATGTGCTCAAAAACTAACTTTGAAAATTTTAACTTGCACACGGTTTTTATGCATTTATTACATGTTTTTCAAATGCGTTGTTTTTTAATTAACCGCATTTTCTTACGTTTTAACCGAATTTGTATGCACAACTACACATTTGTAAATTCATGTCTTACATTTCGCATAGGTTTGTAATATAAATGCACATTTGTCAATTTTTTAGCTACATGTGATAAAATAGGACGCATTTGCATGTGGTATAAACGAGTTTAAGTTTTTATGATGCATTTGAAAGTTTTGCAATGCATTTGAATTTAGCATATATGTTTTGCTATGCACGACTGTAAAGATACACATTTGATTTTATTGCACACAGTTGTGATATAAAATGATGCAATTGACTATTTGTGATGCATTTGCAAATATTAATGACGCATATGAATTTTATGAACCACATTTGCAAATAGAATGACGCATTTGACTATAAAGGGCTTTTTGAAGTTTTTGAATTTTTGGACTAGGATAGATCGTTGTTTCTAACATGAGGCATTGTAGGTTATACTAGATCCCATCTACACGAGAGAGTCCAGACCTTTGACTTTTCATTTTTGTGACAGTTTGCAGAGTGGGGAGAAACGGTTCTTGTGACATGTAGGATTCAATCATGTGACATTCATGCCTACTATCTGGGCAAACCGGGGACTACTGACTACCTTGTGTGAGCGGTGGCACTCGAAGACGTTATCGTTTCATCTACCTACATGAAAGGATACTGTAACATTAGAGGACGTATATAGGATTTTGAGATTACCGATTAGAGGCAAGAGGGTTATGTATGACACACAGAGCGGGTTGGTCAAGCTTTGTAGATACTATCCGCATCAGGACATTAGATAGTTAGGCATTGACCATTATGACATTAGGTGGCATGTCCTAGCACAGAGGTATAGGCAGTTACACTGTATTTTATGTACATTGATAGGGGACATAGTTCTTCCTGATTAACGTGGCCATGGATTTCCAATAGGATGGGGGGAGATGCTAGTAGGGATGTTAGAGAGGCGGAAGGTCTATGCTTGGGGACCATGTCTACTAGCTATGTTATACTTCTAGCTACATGATATAGCATACATTGGAGCATAGTCGATGAGCTATGGGACTACATTGCTGATGGTATGGGTGTAGGAGCATATTGCCATATTTCATCCGCCAGTTATAGTGGATGTGTGGTAGGGATCACCGTATGCCTTCTGTTATGTAGAGGCTAACACTCAGCATCATGCCAGAGACATGGGGTATCACAGGCATTCCATCGACATGATGGTACAGTTTATTTGGTGGCCATACATGGATTGTCCACAATGGTCAGATGAGGATGATCATTTGGTATGGTGCAGACAAACATAGTATCTGATTAGTTAGACAGTTTCACATTTCCACATTATTGAGAGACACTTTCTAGACCGTGTTCTGAGACAGTTTGGAGAGGTTCAGGATGAGCCTCGAGGCCGAGTAGAGTATGCGAGGTCTTCCAGAGAGATTACATTATGGGGTGTAGAGGTTCCAATGGCTACTATAGAGGCTGATATTGACGGATTACAGCCAGTACAGTGGGGTTGGCGAGACAGATTAGCCGATCTAGGGATTATAGAGGCATATGAAAAATGGTGGGTTGAGCATAGGCTAGTTCCTCTTACTGATCCCGAGTAAGATGCGCCAGTAGATTGTTGAGGTAGAGGACCGCGTAACAGGTGTGGCAGAGACAGAGGCTGGAGAGGTGGAGGTGGGAGAGGAGATGATGGAGATGGTCGTGGAGGTGGCCAGAGGGGTGGTCATAGGAGGAGACATGGTCGGATAGGACGAGCACCACCATTATCACCTGTTCATCAGGAAGAGAGAGAGGGAGAGGATGATATGCTAATGCTAGACATTGGAGGAGGTATGGAGGTTGGTAGAGAGGGAGTGCATGTAGAGGTGAAGTGGAGGAGGTAGAGATTGGTAGAGAGGAGCATGCAATAGAGAACATTCCAGAGGAGCATGTCGAGGAGGAGGTAGAGACATATGCCCTTGGACTGTTGGGTATATACCAAGATGAGGAGGAGGATGAGGATGATGGTCAGGAGCGTGAGTTCCGTGACAGGATTTTGGAGGATATGGAGGATGAGGATGATGGGATGGAGAGAGTTTGACAAGATGACACAGGGGACACTAATCCAGATACTGTGACTCTTCGTGCTCAGGTTGAATCCCTAGAGGAGAGGATGAGAGCTTTGATGTTAGAGTAAGATGCCCTTAAGATGGAGAGAGACAAATCCTATATGGATAGAGATTAGGCTATAGCTCGGAGATAGGAGACGAAGCAGTGATTTACAGAGATTGGAGCTCTTTGTAGTGGGCTATTTGAGGCTTTTGCTTGAGATTTAGTTAGAGTTGCGGAGAGAGTCGCTTATTATAGAGATTTATATGAGGCAGAGGTTCCTCCTGAGAGATGGGATCCCAGTTTCTCACAAACATGCAGTAGTAGATCCTAGACCAAGACCCATATTAGGACAGTGAGTACAGAAGGAGTGGAGCAGCCACGTAGACCAAGACCATATGACAGGCCACCTTCAAGACACAGGTCATCAGGATCCCAACATCATATGCCTACGCAGTCTAGTCATGATAGCAGTGGTAGTTCTAGATAGGGACATGTATTGATATTTATTTTGTAGATAGTGTACTTTGGTTATAGAGCTTGTGAGCTCCGTTTGAGATGTACATAATGACATCATACTGTGACACATATTTCGAGTGATCTATATACATGATTTTGGCATCTATTTATATGATATGCATTTCTCAATTTGATTATGCAGTCTTCTATATGATATGTACATGTGATAGATGCCATGGTATTTACTTTATGATGTTTATGCAGCCTATTATGACATATGATGTTATAATGTTTATGCTGATTCTACATGATGATGGATGCATTTACTTTTATCTAAAAATGTATGGATTATGTATTTATAATGATGAGATGCAATGTGATGTATTATTTACAAATGCTAACTATATGTATGATGTATATATAGGTTATGTTATGCAATCTATGATGATTAATAAATGATATGTCATGGAATCCTAAATGCTATGAATGCCTATATTTTTGTATTTTCTAATGCAGCTTACATGTAGAATATGTATATGATGTTTCTAACATGAATGGATATGCAAAATGCTTTATATTTTTTTGTATCACAAGAATCTGTCATGATGCAAGAAATAAACAATGTTAATGTAGAGAAGAATGAAAGAAAAATAAAAATAGAAGATATGGATGTTAATACCCGAAACCTTTGATATTAGAATCTTTAATATTTCATCAACACATAAAAGCTTTTCACTTAAATCATCATTGGACGTTAAATGACATAGATGAACAATAAACACCATGATATGAGATAGAACATGGTGTGCAAGGTCATCCACCTGCTAACAACAGATAGTCATAGACAAGGAATGTCATAACTCATACTAAGGGTACAATTGCCTTAGTCTTTTCGTCAAGACAAACCACAGACAATAAACAAAGAAAAGGCAAGTCATGAGATGTCATCGCTCCTCTAAATCCTTCATGGGACATCCTTGAGGAAACTAGTAACATGACTGAAAAATAAAATAAAAAGAAAGTTGACAGACAACAGTTAAAGAAAATAAGCCCTAATACATTGTTGCTTCTCTAAATCCTTCATGGGACATCCTCGAGAAAGCTAGTAACAAGACCCCAAACATAAAGCCATATGAAAAGATAAGATAAACAAGCTACAAAGCCACAAGCTAGTAAAATATTTTCCAAAATTTGATTTGTTTGTTTGATTGATTGATTGGTAGAGCCTATTTTTAGGAGGACACATACCATATAAGACTTTGAGTCTAGTTTTGATTTTGTGACTATCTATATAAGGCATGACAAAAGCCTGGTTTCAGAAGGACACGTTTCGTATAAGACGTTGAAGTCTGATGCCATTGATGTGACAACCTATTGTAATGTTATGATAATTGTTTGCCTAATTCCTGTATTCAGGAAGGATTCATCCTGTAGAAGACAGGTTAGTTTTTTTGACAATGTCAGTTTCCAAGGACACATCTTGTAGCAGACATAAGTTGATTATTTTGATTGTTGTTTTGGAAATTTGTTTGATTTGACTTGATGATGTTGTTGAATTTCTTGTCTTGTTGATGTGTGACTTGATATGACATGCTGACAATTGACTATGCTTGTGAACCCTAAAGGACTGACCTAGTGCGACCTCGAGGGCTCATCGATAGATGGCCTTGCCTACGTTATACATGCAAATACCTCATAGTTCGACACAACCAATGACTTTGTCATATAGACAATGAATTGAATCATGATTTTGTACTACAAACCTAAGACGACTGACCTAATGCCTCAGGGGCGCATCAAGAGATGGCCTTGCCTACATCTAGTCATAGAGGCAACATAGTTCGACATGACAAAGACTAACAAATGCAACTGACTTTGACTTTTTTTTTTATGTTTGAAATGTTTTGATTTTTTTGTCTTTTTGAAGATTTCTGATGTTTTTTTTGGATTTTCTCAAGACATTTCATATTTTTTTTGGATTTTTCAATGCTCTTGCATCTTCTGGACAACCACTATAAAAAGAAAATGACATAGGTTAAGTGTCTGCCTGCAGTCGAGTATAAGACCAATAGGTAGGATGAAATGAAATGGGGAAATGACATGTTATTGATGTTAATCATTCCAAGCTATGGAAAGGACAAGCATTTATTATGAATGAAATATACAAAGATATGGATAGAAAAGATATATACAAGGGAGTTAGATTAGAATAATAGTAGACAAAGGAGCAAAGTCAACTACACATGGCACCTGTTTGCCAGGTTTTCACCATGGTACTTATCCAAAGTGCCACCTAAGTGGTTTTCACTATTGGACGACTCATTTCTTTTTATTATTTTGTGGATTTTTCAATTTTTTTAGTGCTACAAAGATGCTTGTACAAAGATGCTTGTTTTCTAGGTTTTCACCTAAGTAACAATTTTTTTTATTTTTTTGATGATTTTTTTTTGTATTTTTAAGACAAGGCTCTTCGAAGCTTACGCATAGAAATTATTCAAATGAAGGCTATTGATAGGTGCTGACAATGGTTTCCCTTCAGGAATAGAAAGTTGATATGCCCTTGATCTGAAGGCTTCTGTGACAATGTAAGGACCTAGCCAATTTGGTTCAAATTTTCCTGGTTTTTCTCTTTTAGCTTGATTCTTAGGATTCTCCATTAAGACCAAGTCACCAATGTCAAAATTTTGGTTCAAGACTTTTCTATTATAGCTTCGACGAAGATGATTTTGGTATGCTGGTAGATGATCTAATGCCTTCTATCTTCTTTTGTCTAGGAATTCTAGCTCATGTAGTCTTGACACACGGTATTCTTCGTCATCAATGTGGCCTTTCAAAGATACCCTTAGGGATGGAATCTCAACCTCAATAGGTAAGATATCCTCAAAACCAAAGACTAAGGAATATGGAGTGGCATCGATGGGAGTACAGATGCTTGTATGATAAGCCCATAAAGCAGGATTGAGCATTTACTTCCAATTACGACTAGCGTCATTGATAGTATTTTTGAGGATTCTAATGATAGTTTTGTTAGATTCCTTAGCTTGGCCGTTACCTTGTGGGTAATATGGAGTGGGAAAATGATGCTGGATATGGAAGTCTTGGCATAGTTGACAGACTTCTTGATTCTTGAATGGGCGACCATTATCTATAATGATGGATTGAGGAACGCCATATCTATAAATGATATAGTTCAAGATGAACTTGGAAATTTGTGTTCCCGTAATGTAGGTCATAGGAATTGCCTTAATCCACTTTGTGAAGTATTATGTCGTTGTAATAATAAACTTATGTCTGTTTGAGGATGTGGGATGTATCTTTCCTATGAGATCGAGTCCCCATTGGGAAAAATGCCACGATGATGTGATCAGTCTTAGCTCTTGTGCTGGCACGTGTATGAGGTCTCCATGAATCTGGCACAATCGACATTTCTTAACAAAGAAATAGGCATCTATCTCCATTGTAGGCCAATAATAGTCTAGCCTCATTATCTTTTTAGCTAAGGTAGGACCACTAGAATGGGATCCACATATACCCTCATGTACCGCACATAAGGTTTCTTGTGCTTCCTCAATACCGAGACATTTTAAAAGGGTGTTATCTAAGGCACATCTATACAAGGTGTCCCTGATGATGGTGTATTTAGCTGACTTACGAATAAAGGTTCTACATTGATTATTTGAAAAATCAAGAGGCATGGTTTGGGAATTAAGATACTCAAAGATGTCCTTGTACCATGGGGAATCAGGACCAACAAGTACATATACCATCTCCGAGTCTGGAATATCAAAAGTAGGGACAAAAATTTGTTCTACCAAGAACTCAAACTTAGGCACATTATTGGGCATGTATAATAAAGAGCCAATGGTTTCCATGGCATCTATTGCCTTGTTCTGACTATGAGGAATCTGATAAAAGATAATGTTGTCAAAATACTGCTTAAAGCTATCAGCCATGCATTTGTATGGTGCAAGTTTCTCATCCTTTGTGTCATAGTCATCATTTACCTACCTAATTACTAATTGAGAATCCCTATAGACTTGTAATTGCTTGATTTTCCATAGAATAGCCATTCGTAACCCTGTCAAAAGAGCCTCATATTCCGCTACATTGTTAGTGCATGGAAAGGAAATTCTAAAAGACTTTGGAATGGTATCACCCTATGGTGTAATGAATAATATACCAGCCCCTGAATGATGGTTTGTATGAGACCCATCAAAGTATAACTTCCATGTTGTATCTATGTCAAGTGTAAAGATGAACTTGTTAGGAAAGTTTGAGACTAAAGGGTGATCTGCCTAAGTTGGTGCATCTACTAACTAATCAACAATAACTTGTCCTTTTATGGCTTTTCTTTCCATATACTAGATGTCATATTGACTTAGTATCATTACCCATTTAGCAAGACGTCCTATTAATGTTGCCTTACTCAGAAGATATTTTAGGGGGTCAATCTTAGCAATTAGCATTGTTTGGTGGTTCAACATGTAGTGCCTTAGGTTTTGAGCAGAAAAAACTACTGCAAGACAGGCACGCTCTATAGTACTGTAATTTAGTTCATAACCTACCAAAGTGCAACTAATATAGTATATTTCTCTTTCTCGGCCTTCTATGTCATTTTGTGCTAGTAAAGCACCTAATGTTGATGTGGTTGTTGTGATGTACAATATTAAAGGCTTTCCCCAAATTGGTGGCATTAATACTGGTGGTGTTAGTAGATAGTCCTTAATCTGTTGAAATGCCTCTTAACACTTAGGGTTCCATACAAAAGGTACTCCTTTCTTGAGTAGATGTTGAAACGGATGTATCTTATCTACTAACTGCACTATAAACCGTTTGATTGACTGTAGTCTTCCTTAAAGTGTCCTTAGTTGAATATGATTAGCTGGGGGAGGCATGTCTCTTATTACTTTGACCTTCGCTAGATCTACCTCAATGCCTCGTCTAGATATTATATAGCCTAGAAGTTTCCCTAATTGTACGCCGAACATGCACTTTTTAGGATTAAGTCTAACCTTATATTCTTCTAGTCTCTTTAAAACTCTATCTAGAACCTATAAATGATCTACCCTTTTCAAAGATTTAACTATTATATCATACACATATTCTTCCACGATATCATGCATGAGGTCATGGAATATAGTTGTCATAGGGGTATGTGCAGGATCATCGTGGAAAAAATAGGCCCTTAAGTGGCAAAAAATTCAGAAAAATCAGAGTTAGGAAACTTGACGTAAAAATTTGAATAAGTTATCTATATTATTTAAAAAATATGTAAGAATAGAATCTGTAGAAAATTGAATGTAGTTTCTAAACTACTAGGTTTGTTTTAAAAAAAAATATCTATTTGGTGAAAATTTGAAATTTCAATGTTGTAGTACTTAAATTTCAGGGAAAAAATAAGAAGTAGGTGTCTGTCTGACCACCCTAATCACAATAAAATGATAATATTTTTTTATAAGATTTTATATATAAGTAGAGGACTCATGTCCTGATATGATGCATATCTTTTTGTAATTTTTTTCCAAGTAAATAATTAATTATTATTTTTTTATTACAACTTTTAAAAAATATAAAAAACTCGTATGTTTGACCACCTTAACCTGGTCAAAACTTCATGAAATTCAATTTTTATTTTTTTAATACTATAGTATGCAAAGCATAGAATGTGACACATGTTTTGGATTCAAAAAATGTGATACCGTTTGAAAGCTATAAATGCTTTTCAATCAACCTATCAATCAGGACTTTAGTCGTAATTCGAATAGAAAATGAATAATAATTACTTATTAAATTCAAAGTAAATCATAATTTATAGTGGTGGAAAGCTGATAATCTCCTTTAAAAACCCTTTTCATTTCATCAATTTTGGGTAAAAAAAATGTCATCAGCCACATACCCATCATATTGCCACTTTTTGGCCCATCATGATCTTGCACATACCCATAGCACATTGGTATGTGGCACCAACATTTTTCATTCCAAAGGGCATTACATTCCAACAATAGGTCCCCCATGGGCAAGTAAAAGTAGTCTTTGGTTGATCTTCAATTGCAATCTTTATTTGGTTATATCCTGAGAATCCATCCATAAGAGATAACATTTCATAGCCAGCTGTCAGGTCCACTGTGATATCAATGTTTGGCAATGGAAAGTCATCTTTGGGACATGCTTTGTTTATGTCTCAGAAATCAATGTAGATGCAAATGCCCCCAGTTGATTTCATTGCTAGCACAAGATTGGATATCTAATCCGCATAGTCAATGGATCTAATGAAACTGACATCCAACAATTTTTTCAACTCAGCTTTGACTAACAAGGCAATCTATGGATGCATTTTTCTTAACTTTTGTTTAAATGGTTTGACACCTAGTTGTAGTAGCAAATGATGTAGGACCAAGTCAGGATCCAATCCAGGCATATCAACATCTGACCATGCAAATTTTACCTACCTCTCTATAAAGAAGTCTCAAACTTTTCTATCAATGATTGTGCAAAATAGATAAGTCGTGGATTCCCTTATGTGCCTATGTTGACTTCAACAATTTCCTCTATCAATAGTGGTGACTTTTCCTGTTCAATAGGGATATTATTCAACCTTTCATCCTTGGGTGCCTCAGAGAGGTTTTCGCCCTTAGATGTGTCCTTTCTTTTTGCTTTTTCATCATCTAAAGGTGCCTTTCAATTTTCACCTAGAGAATCATTTCCATTTTTATCATTGTTTTCCTTATTTTTGCGACTGGAAGGAAGAATAGACTCCCCAAAGTATGCCATGTTGTCTAAGTCAATGGTAAAACTAGCTTTGTGAACTCCACTAGGTATTCCTTCTCATAATCCAAGGAACTCAGCTATCGCTTTGTCATTCTCAAAGATATCTAAGACATATGGGTCTTGTTGATCCCAATCGATAAGTTGAGGATACACTAAGGGCATGTCATCATCGGGGGTGTTAAAGTCTACTAGAGTCAAAGTAAAGACTGAGTTGTTGATATGGTCACAAAAGTTTCGTACTAACTCTTCTTTATTCTTTTTCTTTTTAGGCATAGGCAAAGTCTGAGGTGGAAAAATTGCTAATGTTTGGTCATTAGGAGTGGTTTGGTCAGATCTCCAAGTAGCAGGATCAAGGGATTCCCAAAAGTAGTTCTTGAGCCACTCTTCTTTTGTAGCAAGCTTTTGTGGACGAGTATCAGGTGGAATCTATGAGGAGATAAACATTTGGTCAAGTTCTCCTTAAATTTTGTCAAGGTCCATAAAGGTAGTGGAAGAAAGGAAATCCCACTCGTATTCATTAGAGTCAGGGGATGGGCATTAGCACTGGTTGGACGGTTCAATAGATGTCTCAATAACTTCATAAATACTTACATCCTCTTGTGGAGGTAATAGAATACTAGAATCACCAATTTGAAGCAATTGATACCCTAGCCCTAGGCCCTTTAGTTGTTGTGAAACAAAGATAGGCTCAATCCTTCCATTCCGATGTAATTCTAAGCCACTACATCCATTGTAACCTTTGTCTCACATCATCTTAAATCCTTTTCCATATTGATGTGTCTGTAGATGTATTGATGAAGGAGGTACTTTATCATCTTCTCTATACAACCAAGATGTCATGTCTTCTTCATTTAGGGCTTCCTTACTCATTTCTCCCCATCTTATGAGTGTCAATGTAGGAGGAACATGTATAGTGACTCTAGGTTGTCTCCTATCTGATGTGGGTAAACCATATGACTTAGGAGGCATCAGTTGGCTAACACAATAGGATTGCTTCATGTGATATTCTCCACAATCGTTGTCCTAGATCTTGACCTTAGGAGTAGGGGATGGTAGAATGGAAGTGGATGTTTTGGTATGAGTGGATGGATCGATGTAATTGGATGAAGTGGATGATGACACCGCTTGATTAACAGGCACTTTACATTGAGGGATCCCTTTTAAGTTATAACAATACTGGAATGGATCGAGATCGCCATCTATTGTAATTTTTGTGTCGTTATATGGAAACTTAAGGCATTGATGATATGTGGATAGGACGGCCTTCATGGCATGTATCCATGGTCGGCCTAGAAGAATTTTATAAGGTAGGATGAGATCCAGGACTTAGAAGTGAGTGTCAACAACCACGGGTCCAATCCTAATAGGAAGTGTAACAACCCCCTTAAAAGGATGCTCTTCATCATCATAAGCTTTAATCACTATGCTCTTGGTGGTGTCTACGCATGCTTTTGAGAAACCTAGTGCCTTAACCAAGTTAAAAGTTCAAATGTTTAACCCTGCTCCACTGTCTACCAAAACTCGTATGACTTTGGTTTTATGAACAAGGACCTCAAGATGTAATGGATCATTATGGTTCGTCTTTTCAGTCGAATTGTAATTTTCAGAAAAAGGTAGCATGGTGAGAATTGGTTAGATATCCTACTATTTGTTTGAAGTGATTGACATCAAGATCATTAGGTACAGTGGTGCTTTGTAAGGATTTTTCTAGGATAACTCAATGCTCAGGTGAAATGCGCAACAATTCTAAAATGGAGATCTGTGCATGGATTTTTCCTAACTGATCAAGTAAGTTATATTGTGATTTGGGAGGCTATGGTGGCATTGGTTGTGGAGGCCCTGGAATGGTTATTTTAGTATGGCGAGTATTAACAACACATTTGGGGGTCTTGTTAATGGTAATAGTATTGACTCTATCATTAGCAGCTCGGATATGATTTATGATAGTGTCGTGATTATAGTCATACTTGACATTAGCGTACTTAACAGGATTTTCATTGGTCTTAGTCCTCGAACTGGAGGATTTTCCCTTCCCATGGTCATGTAGAGGATCTAAAAAGACCTTATGATCGGTGTTTGAAGTTATTTTCTTATGCCCAACAACTTCAATAGTTTTACTCTCGACAAGATCATGTATGATATTCTTTAGTTAACAATTTTGAAAACTATGTCCCTTAATCCAATGGTAATCACATAAAGCATTCTCATCCTACCAAAAAGGTTTAAATTGCTCAGGATCATATGGTTTTGGCTCTTGAAGCTGTATAAGATTATGTTGCAATAACTATTTGAAAACTGACTCAATAGGTTCCCCTAAGGGAGTGAACTGACATTTTGAAAACCGCCTCAATTGTTGTGGTCATTGGTTGTTCTAAGGAGTGTTATGCGTTGGATTGACTACGTTCAATGTATTGGAAGAGCGATTATGACCTCTAAGTGTTATGAGTGGTCCTTCTTGTAATTCTTTGGCATCAACAACCCCATCACTGGTAACGTTTTTGTTTTGAGACAAAAATTTGTTTCTATCATTGGAGGTGTTCTACACATTTGGGTTTATGTTGGGTGGCTTAAGTTCTCCTTTGTCAATTAAAGATTTTTCTAGGATAATTCCTTTTTCCACTAATTCCGCAAATGAGGTGCAACAATGTACACGTAAGCAGATCTTAGTTTAGCATTGAGATTTTCTTGGAATATAGTGACTTTTAGTTTTTTAGGTATTTTGATAGGACATCGACTGGCCATGCTTCTCCATCTCTGGAAAAGGTAATGAAATCTTCTCCTTCCTCTTGTGTTGTGTGACACAAGGTAGCTATAGTAATTTCATTATCGGTGTTAAAGGAGAAGTGTTTGATAAATTTCTCAATCAGTTCGCCCCAAGATTTTATGTAACTAAGTTTAGAGAACCATTCAAGTGGAATTGCAGTAAGACTCCTTGGAAACAATCTCATGAGGTAGGTTGGATCATATGCCACATCTATGCATGTTGTAGAGAATTCCCTTATATGTTCGAGTGGGTTGCATTTTCCATTGTACTTAGGCAAATTAGGTACAACATACCCTTGCGAGAATGGCATCATGTACAATGATTTTTCAAAGGGAAAAGGATATAAATCATGTGCTGAAATAGTTTGCTTGTTGGATACTGCCATGTTGTCCATTTATGTTTGGAGAGCCTGTATCTATGTTTGTAGGACATCAACTTGTGTAAGTGATGTGTTTGTCGGATTGTTAGGATCCACGTACATGTTTTGAAATCTAACATTTTGTGATGGATTTTAATTAAATGTTGGTATGTAGGGTGTGTTTTGACTCCGAATGTTGGTGAATGGATTTTGACTCAGAATCTATGTGAAAAGGTTCTAACCTGGAATGTTGGTAAATGGATTCTGACTCAGAATCTGTGTACACAGATTCTGACCTGGAATGTTGGTAAATGGATTCTGACTCAGAATTTTTGTAAATGGATTCTGACCTAGAATGTTGGTAAATGGATTCTGACTCAGAATATGTGTAAACAGATTCTGACCTGGAATGTTGGTAAATGGATTTTGACTCATAATCTGTGTAAACGAATTCTGACCTGGAATGTTGGTGAATGGATTTTGTCCTGGAATAGGAATGTTTTGTGAAGGTATGTTTTGTGAAGGGATGTTTTGTGAAGGTATTGGTCTACTCCCATATTGAAAGGAAGGTACATACCCTATCTGTGGTATAGTACTGCTGATATTCATACTTGGAACAACTATTGTCTAAGGAATGGTACTAGTAATACTAGTCATAGATATAGCAGTTGTTTGTGGAATAGTACTAGTAACATTGGTCATGGGTATAGCAGTTGTTTGTGGTATCATGGGTACAATAGTTGTTGTTTTAGGTCTTTTACTTCCAGCATAAGGGCCAAATGGATTAGATGATGTCTTCCCTACAGAGAAATTAAAACCTGTTGTCATGCTAGTTGTACCGAATGGTGAAGTGTGAACTGTCATACTCTATGTAGGTAAAGTGGATGATATAGCTGCAGTCACTTGTGATGTAATAGCACTAGTGGTCATTGTGTTTGTCCCTTGAGTAGTTTGAGCTTGTATGATACTAATGTCAAATCCTATAGGTAACGTAGCACCTTCAACTAGTAATCTTGCCAAGAAACATTGAGGATGTATTTCACTGCGGCATCTAGGTCTTCCACCAATATGTTCCCTTGGGCGTCTCTATTGAAAAATTGTTCCATCAAAGGTCTGTGAGGTCTAGGGAATGGTCCTTGAGAGGAGCCTACGAAGGGATTGATGAAATCGTTTAGGTTTGACATTTCTTCTCTCTTTTTCCTTATAGACCTAGTCTCTACCATGTAAGATGAGCTCAATATGCAAGGAATAAAAAACTACACCTATGGATAATATGACTTTATTCTATGTTTTTGGGATTTTCGGAATGCAAATAAGAAATGTATGCAGCTATTTTTTTTTTGGGTACTTTCTTGCAAATAAGGATTATCTAGAATGACTCTATACTAGGATGACTAAACCTAATTATGAAAAATCTAGGGACTTCTAAGGAAATCAATTTTGTGGACTTAGGACAAGGTTACCAACCACCTAGAGTCTAACCAAAGTGTCAACGTAATGATGTTGAAGAACCTATGTAGGACTAGGGACAAAAAAAAAGTGATCTCCCAGACTAGACTGATGAGCTAGAAAGACCTACTGTAGAACAAAAGATATTATGACTAGGTTCAATGACATACTTTATTGAAGCAATGGTTTTCCTAAAGTGTGGCAAGTGTACCTATTCCAAAGTTTATGAAAATTCCCTTAAAAAATTTGATCTAAAGGTAATATGTACCCCTAAAATGAAGCTAAAAATCAAAACTAGGAAGACAATAGTAATGACTAATGAAACTACAATCACTATAGTAATGACTAAGCAGCACCTAAAGGATGCACGATTGAGAAAATCGTTATGGTTTGAGATTAAGGCTGACTATAGAAAGACAAATGAAAAACATTTGGTATGACTGTGACTATAAAATATGACTCTCTGGTTAAAAGGAAAATGTGGCGCAATCAGACAGATGTGCCACTTTTTCTGATAGATGTGACTCATAAAGACAATTGCAGTTAATTGTTGAACGAATGCAGGTTTCTACTGACAAAGACTGATTGGCAAAATAAACTCAGATCTATGATAGGGTAGATGCGTTGATCTTGACAGCAAATGTGACTTACCTAATCAGATGCATCACAAAAGGTTTGACATGCAAGTTTGAAATTATAGATGCGATATTTTTCCTACCAGATGCGACTCTAAAAGACAAATGTGATTAACTGTCTAACAGATGCGAGTTTGATAAAATACTGTGAGGACCAATGTGATAGGTGCAAATTAAATTTTGATAGATGCATCATTAAATTATAGATGTGACTTAAAAACTGATAGATGCGGCTAACAACTTGAAAAATGTGGCTAAAAACTTGACAAATATGACATTAAATGATAGATGTGGCGAAGTTTTCAGTTGCAGTTTTTTGGTAAATGACAAAGTTGAACAGTTTTTTTTTTTATCAAATTTTGGAAAATATCAAGCATAGAAAACACAATATTTTTAGTTTGGTTTTGATTCAAAGAATTTTTAATGCAGTTACATACAACCACATACTAGGCTAACATAGATTGTATTTTCTAAGTTCTCACTTGGGTTTCCCCAGCTACGCTTATCCAGAGCAGAATGTTTAGAAGCTTGACCCCATTGGCTCCACTCCATGACACTCACTTATACAGGGTAGCCAAGATTCAGTACCCATAAAAAATCCTTATGGTGTACTTTACATCTCTACTAAGGACCATAAAAATGTGAGATGGCTTCATGGGTCTGACCCGTTGCACCAGCAAATAGATAGGGTTTTTGGCCTTCTACAACAATGGTGTTTAATTAGGGAATTTTATTCATTGGGAATGATCCATGCAGTGAGAGTCCCTTTCGATCCATCTCATTGGAACCATACACGTGATTCATGGAGTTTCCCAAAGAATCCACTTTTATAGACCGGCTGGAAGTCGCTTGGCTTTAGCGTGTTACTGGTCTGAGTCGTCTTAGGGTGAGTACTTTTTCCCACCAAGATAGGCCCAAGTTCTAGAGTCAATAACCAATTCTCTTACACTCGGGATCACACGAATGCGCAAGGGGAGAGGATACTTTGATATACTGAATCGTAAAGGGTTCTAAACTAGATTTGTGCCGAAGCACCAAACATGAAAGATAGAGATCAATTTTTTAAACCCAAATGACGATTTTCTAAACTACCAAACAGTCTGTTTCAACAAGATCTTTGACATACGTTCTACAAAACAAATCATAGGTAATTTTCAATATTTTCTTCTACTAAAATCTTGCAAACACTATGTTAACTCCAAAAAAAATCACACACGCTTGAAATTCTGATATTAGTAACACATAAATCAATTGAGAATTTTAGATCTCAGAATTTTGGAAAACAAAAACAAAAAATATACCAATCAATTGTGTCACTATTTTACCAACCAGATGCATCGATGTTTTATGCAATTGCGTTGCTATTTATCATATGCGTCGTTTTACTTGACAGATGCGATACGAAAATTCAGTTGCGTTGTTTTGTCTTTCAAATGCGTCGTTTTGTATGAAACCTACAAAACTCATAGAAAAAGCAACGATTTTTTTTTTTTATGAAGACCATGTCTTCATGTCGGGTTCACCAAAATGTAAATGCAGGAAAAAAAGCAAGCAAGCGAGTAAAGTAGATTAAAGAAAACTAGCCTACATCTAACAACAAAGCACAATGGAAATTAAAAGCATGAGAATGAAACAATCTCACCGAACATCATAATTCCTTGAATGATCTATGTTGCTCTTCTCCATTTCTCCATGATAATATCCTTGCCCTCAAATTTTTAATGTATGCAAGTATAGCTCTATGATTATGACAAATGATGAAATATTGAAGATAATTGCTTCCAAAAAGTATAAAATTTCGAGAGAGAAAATGATGACAATGATTAATCAATTTATAGAAAATTGACGTTTTGAATGAAAGGCTGAGATTGAAAGTAAACAGACGATCAAGATTAAAATTAGGTCATGCATTCGAATCAAGGTTTCGAGAGTGAAAGTTAGAACTCAGAAACATCTGAAAGATTAAATTAGATAATAATTAAATCTTGCAGTAATGACTATTCATAAATTGGAAGAATAGAATTAGCATGTCAAGTTGACAACTTGCACAGAGGAAAGAGACTGTTTGAATGCACACATAAATTAATTAATTAATTAATAGATGTGCACATGCAAAAAGAGGTGGAAGTAGATAACTGAATGATTGAATCAAGAATAATCTGTTCGTTAAAAACAATATTGACTCAGAAGATAACTGAATGCTTTAATTTAGATCTCAACTCAAGTGATAATGAATAATCAGATAACATGGTGATTACCTAATTACAGAAAAATATGTTGGGAGTAATTATTTAATGAATTAAATGATTAATTTAATTCAACATTCAAAAATAAAAGGTTTAAATAAATAAGAATTTATTTAATTTGATTGAAGAAAAGGTTTAGTGAATAATTAAATAATTTAAAAGATTATTTAATTATAGTCAAAATGCAATAAAGATAAATTAAATAATAAATTATTTAATTTAAGGAAAGGGGGGATGTTAATTAGTGACGCAATTAAATAAATGATGTTTATTTAACTAATCAGGATTAAACAATGATAGAATAATTTAATTAAATAATTAAAATTATTTAATTAATAGATAGAAAGAGACTTCAGAAAATATAATTAAATAATTAAAATTGCTTAATTAGGAGAATGACAATGACAAATAATGAAGAAATTGAAGTCGCATGCCTAGACCAATTTTCGGTGTCTACATTCTTTAAAAATGCCACCTTTATTATTATGTACAATACTAACGTGTCCAACTGGCCACCATTCACCACAATTAAAGCCACTACAATTCCAATGAATTAGTATGTGAGGAGATGAGGTGAGTAGTCTTTTAAATGACCTTGGGAAGCAAAGCTTGTCCTTCCCAAAGGCCACCAATTTCTCAAATAATGGCCACCGTAAAAACCACAAAGGGATCCCATGAAGACACCGCCACCTTGCCACCTTGGACCACATCGTCCAAGCCTCGAACTTGCCACAAACCATGTGGCAAGTCACCCACCCATCTGCCCACATATATTGTATATTATATATTAACATATTATATATTACTGTAGACACGTAAAATATACCGATTGACATTGTGCATCTGATCCCGACTACTAACATCGTTTCATCCTGAATTATCCCTCGGTCTAACCATTTAATCAAATTTCCTTATTTGATTAAATTCATCAATTTCCTTCCCTTGATTAAATAAATCACTTTATCTAATTAAGTCTCTCTCTTTTGTTAATTAAATCAATCAATCTGATCTAATTATCCCTATTTAATTAAATAATTAATGTTATTTGATTAAATCTTTAAAGTATATCTATTAAATTAAATAAATTAAAACCTTATTTAGTTTAATCTAACATCATCTCTTTTAATTAAATAAATTAAAATCTTTATTTAATTAATCTCTTATCACATTCCTCTCATATTTGATTTAAATAAATCCACAAATCTAAGTCAAATTTGTCACATCAACTAATCTCCTCATTAAATTAATTAACCTTTGATTAATTTAATCTCATATCATGTCTCATCCTCCAGCTTTTACCACTTCCACATGAAAATAGATTTAATTGATTTATTAAATCCCTATTTTCCTCAACAAGGCATCTTTTGGAATATTCTTCAAGTTTGAATTCAAAAATCCAAGTTGGCATGTACATCCAATAAGGAATTTACTCCATCTTACATGTCCTTTGCCTTGAGCCAAGTGGCATTTAATGCATTTTCCCTTCCTCTTGCAAGTCATTTTCAACAAATTTGAAATTCAAAAATAGGCATTTATTGGCACAATCCTCAAAACTTGCACATCCTCCATCCTCTCATAGATTGACAAGTGGCATCTTTCCATTGGATGAATGTTAGTCCCACATTGCTCAATTTTGGACTTTCATCCTTCAATCTCATCTATAAATAAGAGGCTTCATTCCTCATTTCATCATCCACAAATTATGCAAAGTTATCATGCTCAAATATCTATCAAATTTCATCCATCATTCTTGAATCATAGCTAGGTTATGCAGGTTTTTAGCTTGGAGCACTCTTCAACATCAACAAAGTGGATCAAATCTCTTCATCACATCAATCTTGCATCATAGGAATTGGGAAAGGGCCAATTTTCACATCAAATTGGCACCAATTCCCCCATGGGATCATAAGTTTGCTAGTTTAATTAGGATTCAATCTATTTTGTTGTTTTCATTGTGTTCTTCATTATTTCTTTTCCTAATTTGAGCTATGTTAATGGATTTCATGGGGAATCCTTGTTCTTGCTTGCAATTTCTAATCTAATGTGTTTGTTCTTATTGTTTTGCAGGTATTAGGATTGGGGTTCACACATTTGGTGCTAGAGGGAGGGAAAAATCTCATTTTTAATCACTTTTCTCACAAAATTCTGGGTTTTTGTTTGTACACAGAAAAATTCCAACGCTGGAAGCTCAGCGTCACCATATAGCACCGCTGACTCTAAAGCGTCACCAAACAACACCATTGGAAAGTCAAACTGCGACGCTGAAGTATTCCCGCCCAAGAATTTGAATTTCAAACCACGGCGCTTGACCAATCTGACTCGCAGGAATTTTCAAAAAAATCAAACAACAATGCTCAGAAAAATTGTGACGCAGTTGAGCTTACTGGTCTAGACACATAGCATTGCTGACTGGTAAGCAGCATTGTACAACACCACTGAGAAATCAAATTGCGACGCAGTCACGGGTTGGTTCGCTGACAGGGAGTAAAAAGTTGAAATTCCATTTTAGCACGTCCATTTTGTCATATGATCAATTTATCTTCTATTTTTTGCTTTTTGACCTCTGTGTTTTGTAGAATCTGATTGGTTTTCTCTCTTGTAGGTTGGATCAATCGAAAACGAAAGAAGGAGAAGCATGATGTTGGTACTTCACAAAATCAAAGTGTTTTTAAACACTTTAGTGTTTGTTTAACACTTTTAATAAACTGTTATTCCTTTTCTTGCTTAGGACACTAATTTCATTTGGGTTTTAAAAAGAATATTTTCAATTTTTTGCAAAGGGTTTTAAAATGAACATTAGGACTACAACTTACTAGATTTTGTTTTTTTGGTTAACAATTGAACAAAACAACTCTCATTTGTCTTTTGGTGCTTTAAAAATAACTCACAATTGCTTTAGGGATCTAAAATGAACATGTGCTATTTTGTTTTGTGAGGGCTTACTTAAACTAACTTCATTGAAAAAGGACGTGTGCGCTTCTCTCGCGTTTTATAGCGATCTTGAGAATCAAAAGGCCTTTTTTGTGATTTTAGGTTGAAATAAAGCAATCACCTCCACACTTCATTTTGGGTTTAAAATTGAACAAAATATTGTGCGAGTGTGAGTAGAGCATTATTGCATACATTCTCTCTCTTTGTTGCAAACAGAGATTGATCGAGTTACAGATATTGTCTTTACTCGCTTTCATTTATCTTAGAGGGCCTGCCTTGGGGAAAAAATACTCACCCAAGGGAACGACTCAACCGGTAACACTCTAAAGCCAAGAGTATTTCCAACCAGGATATAAATGTGGTTATTGGAATAAACGCCAATATCACGTGGTTGGCTCTAACAAGATGGATCTGAAAGGGGACTCTTGTCGTATGGGTCAATCTCCACGAACGAAAAGTCCTAATTAAAACCCATGTTTTAGAATTGCCAAAATCCTTTGATCTATTTGTTGGTGCAAGAACGGTCATTCTGAAGCCACCCCACACTTTTACGGTCTTTTAGTAGAAATGGAAAGCATGTCATGGGAGTTTCATGGGTGTTGATGCTTGGCTTCCCCGATTGACGTTAATGAGCCATGGAGGGGAGCCAATGGGGTCAAGCATCTAACCATTCGGTAAAGATAAGCGTAGCTAGATTTGTCCAAGTGGGAATCCAACAAATATTATCTTCCACATCCATAGGGTTGTACTTATTCTTGGTTACAAAATGTTTTTCTTGTTCAAAAACATCTTGGAAACAAACACTTAAACTTCATCATCAAAATTTCAAACCCTTTAGGAGACAAATACAATTGACTCAATCCATATGTTATTTCTTGCCCTTGGGATTCACATCCTTAGAGGTTTCTAAACATTGGATTACATCTCAATTTGTCTACTAAAGTTAAACAATATGTAACCCTTGCCTTGAATTTATCGAATTTCCAGATAACATATTTTGTGGGATTCGAAGAAATTAAGACATTGGACATCTAGTTTGAAAAAATTAATCAAAGAAGTGTTTGTGATAAAATAAAGCCACTAAGCAAAGATAAACAAAATGAACTCTCATATGTGTTGAAACCTCATGATCTCCAAGAAATCAAATCCCAAAACGAGAGTCCTTGGTTCAAAATCTGGAAATGTATGCTCAAATTGAATCACTTCTTGGTTATAAAGGTCTATAGAAGCATTGCATGTTCTTCAATACCGAGGTTTTAGGTAAACAAAGTGTCTTTTTAAGGTTCATCTTTAGGATGAAAAGAAATCAAAATATTTTTTTCATCAATCCTTCAAACATCAAACCAAAAATCATCTCATCATCACCTTTTGGGAAATCTTGAAACTATCCTTCATGCTAGGCTTTTTGGAAAAAATCAAAATCATCAAATCCTTGAGACAAAATCCTTGAAATCTTTATCAAATCATCTTTGACTAGTTATGTGTAGATGCATCCTTTTGCATATACTTAGTCAAAGTTATCAAACCATCTTGTTTAGCTAGGTATATGTAGATGCATCCTTCTTCATATGCTTGGTTAAATTATCATTTTGTTTGAATAGGTGTGGGTAGATGCATCCTTCTCTCTACACATATTCAAATTATCATCCTTTGATCAAATCTACCCTTCAGATAATCATCCAACATCTTAGGGTCTATTTGTTCAAAATCAAAGAAAATCAAAATCAATCAATCAAGGGAAATCCAAGAAAATCAAAATCAAAATCCGAAACATATTCGAAAGTCCCAAAATTCTAGCATCCCCTTCAAGATTTATCAAAAGACCAAAACATCCACATCATCTATCTCTTGCATCATCATCATATCACCTTTTGATCATCAAGATATCCTAAAATTTTCTCTTTTGTGTATAAAGTAAAGATCAATCCAAACAATTAAAAGAGCCATCTCCCATATTCTTGAAAATTGATCCTTGTTTTATGGTTCAAACTAGATCTCAATACAAGAAGAGCATGGAAGCTGACAAAGAAACACCTGCTTCAAGTGACCTAAGCCAAACAAACGTTGAAATGAATCTCGTTGAATCAAGTAATCCTTTGACTATCTCATCATCACAAAACCCACAAGAGGAAATCCAAGGAGAAGATCTTACTTTTGGGATGTTGCATGAAGAAATAACCGAAATGCTCCAAAATCTAGAAAATCATAAAATCTTCAATATCATGATGAGGCTTAACCCTTCACTATACATGCTTGAACTAGCAAAACAAGGGGCCAAATTACCTTATGATTTTGACACAAGTTCAGTAGTGGAGACATCTTTACCTCCAATCTCATCCACCATCCCCATCTCATCTACACCCCCATCCCAAAGCATCACCCAAAACATTCCACAAATCACGACATCTTTTGCTCCAACTCAACCTAATGTCAATAAGGGAAATTCATTTCTCAATGTTATTCAAACACACCCCCTTGTTAACAATCAAGAATTGGATGCAAATACCATCTTGGAACAAAACATACCCCAAAATCCATTACATAAGTATGTTCCTCTCACTTTCCATAATGATCCATCATCATCATCCTTCCGCACAACACCTCAAAATTCTCTCCTCACAAATCTGCAAGAGGAAGGTGACATGTTCAGACCTAGGGACATTTTCGACACCACAAAATTTTTGCAAGAACTCAAACCCCTCACATTTTCACCTCTTCCACCATTTCCATCATCATCCACACCACTCCTTGGCTTAGGGATTCCCCCTTTACCAAGTATCAATCAAACCAGCATCCCGAATATCAATCAAAACATCATGCAAAACTTGTCATCGATATCGCAACAACAGATGACAACTACACAAGAAATCACGACATCATCAAGCACCCCCCTAATGTCACAAAGCATGGTCTCTCAAGGACCAAACACATCAATAGCACCATTCACCACTCAAACCACCAACACGATAGCACCATCCACCACTCAAATCATCAACACGACATCACCACTCACCACCACCACAATTGCCATTCCAAATCCACCATCACCCCCACCACCACCAACTTCCATCATATCAAACCAATACAACATGGCATTGAAAGCTGCTTAGCAAGCTGCTTTTCAAAGGGGATCCCTATAAGTGCAAAAGCAAAAATCTGCACAACTAGCCGCTCAAGTTGCACAAGCAGCCCAAGCTACATTACAAGCACAAAAGGTTGTTCAAGCCCACATTCTATTGCAATAAGAACAACAACAAGCCGCTCAAGCTGTGTAAGCTGCTCAGGCAGCCCAAGCCACATTACAAGCACAAAAGGTTGCTCAAGCCAAAATTTTATTGCAACAACAAGCAGCACAAGCACAAGCCCAAGCACAAGCAGCACAAGCACAAGCTCAAGCTCAGGAAAACACCCAATATCAAGCACAACACGCACAAGCACAAGCACAACTTCTTGCACAAAAACAAGTAGCACAATTGCAAGCATATTAGCAAGAAATAAAACAATATCAAGAGTAGCAAGAAGTAGCCCAATTGGTAGCCCAACAACAAGCGTTGTTGGAACAACAACAATTACAACAACAAGCACAATAGCAAGCACAACAACAAGCAATCTTAGCACATCAACAAAAAGAACAACAATAAGAGTTGTTCATACAGCAGCAAGTGCAAGCATACTTAGCTCAGAAAAATGTGCAAATACCATCAAACAACACACACCTTCATCCCACCCCCTGATCCACAAAATGACATAATGGCACAAATCAGATTGCTCACACAACAAGTTCTCGATCTTCAATCAAGGTGAACCACAAAAACATCAAGCAACTTGTGCCCGTATCCATTTGATAGGAGCCTTGTGATGAAACCATTCCCCAAGGGATTTGAGATCCCCAAGTTTGAAAAATATCATGGGACAGGAAACCCTGAAGATCACATCAGGGAATTCCAGGTTCATTGCATGGAAGTCGCATACGACGATACTTATTCGATGTGGCTATTTCCTAGGAGTTTGGCTGGCCATGCTATGGAATGGTTCTCTCACTTACCTACAGGCATTAGAACATTCCAATAAATTATAGACGTATTCATTAAAAATTATGCATGCAACATTGCTATGGATGTTAGTCTAGAAGAACTCTCAACTCTGAAACAAGGAAAGGGTGAATCATTCGCTTCATTCCTACAACGATGGCGATCCAAGGCCAATCGGAGCAAGTGGACCATGACTGAAGAACAAAAATTTTGCACCATTATATCCAACCTTGACGGCCTCTTGGAATTTCATCTCAAGGTACAAGGGATCACCACATATGATCAGTTGATCTCCAAGGTGCTCAACATTGAACAAGCCCTTATGACTCAACCTGCGGGATCAACTTCATACCCCGAGCAACAAAAAAACCGCCCACCCTCCAATTACAATGATAAACCTCCCATGTGGGCAAGGAACAAAAATGTTACTAATGATGGTGTTTTTGACACCAAAGTGGTCATTAGTTCCCCTCACCAAAATACACCCGCACCAAAAATCCAAATCCAACACCAAAACAATCATCACGCAATACAACAACCAAACAACAATCCAACAATCAACAACCTCAATGATCAAAGGGGGCCACCCCAACGGAACAAGAGTTACCCCAAGTGAAAATACACTTCTTTGGGGGAACCACTTAAAGTCATAATGAAAAAGTTGATAAACGAAAAACTCATCAAGGATCCTACCTTTGAGAATTACCAAGAACCAGATGTGAAACCTCCTTGGTATAATGAGAATCAACTCTATGAATTCCATAAAATCAAAGGCCATACCATGAACAGTTGCATGAGATTAAAAAAAATAGTTCAAAATCTCATCGATCAAAGAATTATAAACATGGAACAGCCTACAGGAAACCAAGATCTTAAGATATACACGAATCTGATGCCTAATCATGGCAATAAAGGGAATAATAATAACACTGATAAAGGGAAAGACACCCACAAAAATGTAAATCATGTGTATGAAATAGTCATCGCCTCCCTAGATGAAAACTACATGGTCATCACCATCAAAGGCACCCATGTCGATTGTGGAGTCACCACAAGAGGTAGAAAAGTTACCATCACAGGATCATCCCAACCAAACAAAGTCCCTGCATCTAGATCCATCCCTAATGGCTACAATGTCCTAGATCAGCTCAAAAGAATGCCAGTGCAAATCTCCATCATGGAGTTGCTAAAAATCTCATCTTCCCATAGGAAAATCCTTGAAGAAGCATTGGCTTCATCCACTGTCCCCGCAGAACTTGATGCGGAGCAATTCCAAGCTATGGTCAGAAATATCATTACGCCAAATCTCCTCACATACTCTGACTAGGATTTCCCCACTCAACCATCTCACAACCGCACACTCCACTTAGAATCCATAGTACACAAGAGAAAAGTCAAAAGGGTCTTGGTGGATGGAGGTGTGGGCTTGAATATTTGTTCTCTCAACCTCATCAAACAATTGAAAATCTCAAAGGATTCTATCAACAAAGGAAAGGGAATCACAATAAGAGCATATGATGATCAAGAAAGAGTGTCTCAGGGCACAATCAAACTCCCTATTCAAGTAGGGCTTGCTATCATGGAAACCACTTGTCAGGTCTTGGACCTCGACTTGCCATATAAGATCCTCCTAGGACGCCCATGGATTCATGCAATGAAGGCAGTAGCGTCGAATTTCCACCAATGTGTGAAATTTACACGTGAGGGACAAGAAGTTACCATCCATGGAGATCCTGAACCCTTCTCCTATTGCAAAAGCCTTGAAGAAAAGTACTATAAAATCCCCCAAGTACCAAAAAATGATGAGGGCCCATCCACACCATACATCAATCCCGCCACCCTCGCATCCACTTTTACGACAGAGACACCCTCCACTCCCACCATTCCCACCATCTCTAACATTAAGGTCATCATCCAAGATAACGGTTGTGGAAACTACAAGCTCCCTAATAATGCTTTTGTGGTAGGAGAGTTACCACAATCTCCTAGATCACGGGGACATTCGCAAATAAATGAAGCCTCCACATCCAAAACGTCTCCTGAAGACTATCCCAACTTCACAAGTTGGGGAGATCTTGGATGAGAAGTTATTGAGCCAGATCCATCTCATATGCTATATCAAGATGAAAGACCAGTAGCTGATTTACCAATGGATGACAGAAGTAAGGGTCTACAAATGATGCTCGAAATGGGCTATGACAAAAATCAAAGACTTGGGAGAAACGACAATGGGCTTATAACACCTATCATTCTGGAGACGCAACCAATAAAAAATCTTTTCCTTGGATGTACCCCTCTGAGTATAACCATACGAGGCTAAAGTCCTCCAGTTAGAACGGTTAATAATCCTCCTCAGCCAACCCCAGTAGAACTATGCTTACCAGTATCTACAGGTAGAGTCATAGATAGCTTTACATTTGATATAACCGATGTCTGTAGTAGTAGTGATGACGAGGATACCACGACCAACTTACCTAGGCTATTTGAGGATACCACTCTTTGCATTATTAGCACCCTATCTTTTGAAACAGACCACCAAAGTCATGAGATCCGCGTAGTATATCCCCAACTCATCAACTACGACCAACAAGGACCACCAGTTTTTGATACATTCGAAAACAATGAGGCTTTCTCGAACTTCATGGGACTGCAGGATAACATTCCATGTGGGGATCACAAAGTAGGGTTCATAATGGAGCTAGATACACATGCCTATTATGGGGAAATGATTGAATCCCTCAGTCGCAAAAGTGAAAAATTAAGAATAATATCCAAGTCCTTGAGTGAAAACCACACTGTGGCACTCTCCGACCATAAAAAAAGTAAAAAAAAGGATGCATCCAACAGTGAAAACCTCTCCGAGGCACCTAAGGATGGGGGATTCAATCTTCCTATCAGAGCTATTCATCAAGAAAAATCAGCAGTTCTGGCAGAAAGATGCAATCCGGTCAATCTAGGAGCAGAAGAAATCCCGTACATCACATTCTATGTGGAATCATTACTATCAGAGGAACAAGAGCTCCTAGCAGCCTTCCTAAGAGAGAGATAGATAAACTTCGTATGGAGCTATGCTGACATGCCAGGACTTGATCCAGAGACCGTGGTTCACCATTTAGCAGTATATCTAGAAGTAAAGCATGTTAAACATGTACCCTCAGATCGCCTTATTAGTCAAAATGGAGCTAAAAAAGCTATTAGAGGTAGGATTCATCCAACCGATAGATTATCTAGAATGGGTCTCAAACTTGGTACCTGTTTCAAAACCCGATGGGAACATCATAATCTACACAGACTTCAGAGACTTGAATAAGGCATGTCCAAAAGATGATTTCCCACTTCCAAACATTGACATGATAGTAGACATGATAGCTAGACATGAAATGTTGCCACTAATGGATGGATTCTCAGGGTACAATCAGATCATGATAGCTAAAGAGGACCAACATAAAACAACTTTCACTTGTCCATGGGGGACTTACTGCTAGAACATGATGTCATTTGGCTTAAAGAACATAGGAGCAACATATCAAAGGGCTATGACATTGATATTCCATGACATGATCCATAAGACGGTTGAAGATTATGTTGATGACATTCTAGCCAAATCCAGAAAGAGAAAAGATCACATAGCAACCCTTAGTGCCATTTTTGACAGGTTGGAAGAGTACAAGGTTAGATTAAACCCAAAGAAGTGTGTGTTCGATGTACAATCAAGAAAATTGCTAGGATATATAGTGTCAATGAGAGGTATCAAGGTAGATCCAGAAAAGGTAAAAGCAATCCTCAAGATGGAGGCACCAAAAACATTAAAGCAATTGAGGGGTCTCCAAGGCATGCTCCAATCCATTCGAAGATTCATAGCACAATTGGTAGACAAACAAAACCCATACTCTCACCTACTCCACAAGGGAGTAGCGTACAAATGGGATACCAAGTGTGAAAATGCATTCAATAAAATCAAATAATATCTATTGACACCAATAGTCTTAATGCCACCAATCCCAAGAAAACCATTGATTTTATATGTATCAGCAATAGCAGCAGCCCTTGGAGCTCCCCTAGCTCAGCATGACAAAAATGGAACAGAAAGGGCTATCTATTACATCAGCAGAACAATGGTTGGGCATGAGCTAAACTATTCATTCATCGAGAAAGCATGCCTTGTAGTAGTGTTTGCATCACAAAAATTCAGACATTACATGTTGGCACACAAAATAAAACTCATCACCAAAATTGACCCTCTCAAATACTTATTGTCAAAGGAAATGCTCATGGGAAGAATGGCCAAATGGGTGATGATACTATCAGAATATGACATTGAATATGTGGAGCATAAAGCAATCAAAGGCCAAGTCATCGTAGATCAACTTGCAGAAACACCAATCTATTCAGAAAATCCTCTCGTCTCATAGTTTCCAGATGAATCTATTTTCAATCTCAACGTAGCTGACCACTAGAAATTGTACTTCAATGGCTCATACATGCAGCATGGATCAGGAGCCGGTTTATTTTTTACCACCCCACAAGGGGATTGCATACCAAGGTCCTACAAACTGACATTTCCCTGCACCAATAACATTGCAAAATATGATGCTTTAACCATAGGTCTCAAAATAGCAGTGCAGTGGAACATTATAACTCTCAAAGCATATGGAGACTCTCAATTGATAATAAATCAAGTGAACGATGAATACCAGACCAAGGACGACAAGCTCACTCCATACAAGAAATTGTTGGAGACGCTCAAAGAATCCTTCATCGAAATTACATTTGAGAAGATTCCCAAAACCAACAATAGAGCAGCAAACGCCATGGCAACAATTGGATCCTTGCTTGACATCCCCCACAATGTTCCAAAATATGAATTCTTGATAGAGAAGCTTCTCATTCCTGCATTTGAGGTACCATAATCAGAATTCGTATGCAAAATCGTTGGTCCCGGTGATCCTTGGTACCACAAAATTTACACATACCTTCGAATAGGAGTCATACCCGCCAACTTACCCTCAAACCTAAAATGAACCTTTGTTAAAAAGGCATCCAGATTTGTCATCCTAGGAGATACCCTATATCGTAGAAGCATAGAAGGAACCCTACTATGTTGCTTAAATGTTGAGGAGGCATTAACCGCTCTAACTAAAGTACATAACGGTATCTGTGGTTCGCACTCGAGTGGAATGACCATACCCAAGAAACTATTGAGGATGGGGTATTATTGGCCCAAAATGGAAAGAGAGGCACATGACTATGCCAAAAGGTGTCTACAATGTCAGCAACATGGGGACCTCATCCATGCTCTAGCTCAAGAACTTCATCCTATCGTCACACCATGGCCCTTTTCGCAGTGGGGACTGAACCTCATTGGAAAAATCAATCCCACTTCATCTAATGGCCACAAATTCATCATAACCGCCAAAGTAATTTACTAAATGGGTGGAAGCCATACCCATGACGTATATAACTGGGAAGCAGATTTCAAAATTCATCCTGAACTATCTCATTTGCCGCTATGGTGTTCCATAATCCATTATCTTAGATAATGGGACACCATTCAAGAATCAGGAGGTTTGTAACTTATGCAAAAAATTCAAAATCCAACATCGCTTCTCCACCCCGTACTATCCCCAAGGCAATGGCCAAGCAGAAGCTACAAACAAGACCATTCTAAAAATCCTCAAGAAAACATTCAATGATGCAGGTCGTGACTAGCATTTGTAGCTTAATCCTACCCTCTGGGCCTATCGAACCAACATCTCCACACCCACCGGTGCCACCCCTTTCTCCTTGGTCTACGGATCAGAAGCAATACTCCCCATTGAGATCGAGCTCCCATCACTCAAGATATCACTACAAAACCTCATTACAGATGAAGAGTACCAAGTATCAAGACTGAATGAGCTCGAGCTACTAGATGAGTGACGTATAGATGCTTTGAATCATTTTCAAGTCTATCAGAATAGACTCAAACGAAGCTACAATAAGAAAATCAGAAGCAAGACTTTCCAAGTCGAGAACTGGTATTAAAGGAGAATCAGAAGAATGTCCCAAACCCAAGCAGCAAAGGAAAATTTGAACCCAATTGGTTGGGACCATTCATTATCATAGCAAGTTACAAGTCAGGGGCATATCAGTTATCAACACCCGAAGGGGAACCTTTGCAAGAGCCCATGAATAGCTCTCATCTCAAAAAAAATTATGCCTAAATCTTTCAAGGTATAGAACCAAAAAATCCAAAAAATTAGAAAATGTCCTAAAAAAATGGTTACCTCACTGAAAACCTGGCAAACAGGCGTCTTGGTAACAAAAAAAAAAAAAATTAGAAAAAGGTTTGAAAATAGTAAAGAAAAAAAATCATCCTCTAGTGAAAACCACTTCGATGGAACTTTGGGCAAGTACCTTGGTGAAAACCTGGAAAACAAGTGCCTTGTGTAAATAAGCACTTTCCATCCACCAGGATCTTTACGACTTATTCTGCATCATCCATCGCATCCATCACTCATCCACTCTTGTCTGCATCATAGCTTGGTCCTATGTTTGTATCATGATCCCTCTTAGTACTACTTGGCCCATCCTCAAGGTCAGTTTGTCGTGCCTTTATCGAAGTAGTCTATCGCCTCATGCTGGGGGCATGTTCTTATCAGATCAGATTCGTGTATGTTCTTAAAGTCCTTAAATCAGAAAATCCAAAAGCATCAAAACATCAGAAAATCCAAAAACATCAAAACATATCAAAATCCCAAAAATAAGTCAAAAATTCAAAAATTCAAAAACAAAGTCGTCTTATCAAACTACGTCTTTCTATGAGCTTTGAACGTAGCAAGGTTGATCTTTGATCATCCCCTGAGACACTTAGGTCAGTCCTTTAGGAGTCTGTCATAATAAACTGACATCTCATCATGTATATTGTCATCTATAAATTGGTCAACTCGTCAGTCAAACTACGTGGTCTCTACGTGTATAACGTAGGAAAGGATAATCTGTTGATCAGCCCCCGAGGCCCCTAGGATAGGTCTTTAGGTTAGTCTCTTGGTCAAAATCTCAGAAAACCCCAAAACATTCAAAAAATCAAAAAATTAAAACATTTGAAAAATCTTGAAAAATACCAAAAACAGCCTCAAAACATCTCAAAAAGATCAAAAACATCCAAATATTTGGAAAAATCCATCCATCTCATCTCGCTTGCACCCGCAATAACATCATTCATACTAAATAATCATCATCCTCAATCTTTGGTAAGACAATCAAAAATAGGTCTAGCAGGTCAAAAGTGAAAACTCAAAATCATCAAAAGTCTTAGGATTAAGTCAGTACGTAAGCAAGTTGGTCAACTCTTTGTGTCGATAACTCATCATCCAATTGGTCCCATATCAATTATCATTTAGAACACTTTGGATAAATGAAATGATGTTCCACCATCCACCAACATTTCTGAGGATGAATCCTTCCTACAATGGGCATTATCTTTTGGCAATAGTTTCGGTTCTTATCCTTAGAAAACACATCCTCTTTTGGTTAGCCGTATTGAAGAACATCAGCTTGTTTGTTTACTTTGTATTTATATTTTGACTTATCTTATTGCGCTCATTCCAAGGACTTCTCGATGATATCCGAACAAGAGGATTTAGAGTAATAGGAATGGGGCAACGATCATTATCTTTTGTCTGTTGTGCTTGTTGGACGTTCTTGTAATATAACCTTGGCGAATACTTGCTTTGATAGGTATGTACGGAGGAGGTTTTGGGAAACTTGTTGACTATTGCATTGATAGGTTGTACCTTTCCGTGTTTTGGTCTGAGGTGTTTGAAACTTCTAAAGTGCATCCTAGCAAGGTTTTTGTATGTCATGTGTGAACAAGGATACTCCTATTTGTTTTAAAGTCAAAGTCCATCACACTAGGTACAACGCCATCCTAGTTTTCTATACCTTGATGCATCATACCACATGTGTTATCAAACATAAGAAAATTGGCCCTTTAAAAATCCCAATTCCTCAGCAAGTAATCATCATCATTTGCATTTTCATCATCTGGTGTCTTGTTGAAATGACTTCTTCTCTTCTTTCCCATCGCACTAACAAGGTACTATGATAGTTGTTCATCACCATCATCATCATCGTCATCGATCATGCATCCACAAATCATTAGCATATTGCATAAACATATCATATAGGAAACACATGCATTGCATTTTCATCATCATATAAACATAGTATTATAGGCATTCTTCATAGATAAGCACATACATTTTATTACATTGCATCCACTCCTTTGCACCACACTGCATTTATCACATAAATCATTGCATAACATTCATTTGCATAAACATTTCATAACCATTCCACATTACCACCTACTGCATAATCATACATAATAGGTATATAAGCATCATAGATAGTCCATTGCATGCATACTTGCATAACATCATAAATTCATACTCACACACATTACGATCATTTTACATTAAACATCATCATACCACTTTGCATTAACATATTATCATCCTATCATTTCACATATCGCATTGCATCACGGTAAACGCATCACATGCATCACATGTACATTACATTATCATTTAATACGTTTAGGATAATAATATTTGTTATTCTAAGCATCTTAGAAAACCATCTCATTTTGCATTATATCATATAAAACACGACCATTGCATTCACATTGCATTATATCGTCCATTAATCATCCATATCATCTCATAAATAACATCGCAAACATTTTTACATTTCATTGCATCAATCATTCCACATCATTATAAGCATAAATAGGAACATACAAGAATCCATCACATACAAAGCGTACATCCATCCATAATCATTTCATTTTATAAGCATAGTATACATCATATCATTTTGCATATTACATTCCATATCACATATCACATCATCATTTGCATCAACATATTATAGATCTGTTAGTCATAATCATTGCATAATGCATATATCATCGGAAATAAATACATCCATAAATACATCATATAACATCATAAACATCATTGCACAGCATATAGAAATAAAATCATCCATACATGCATAAATAAATGGTACACATCATATCAAAATCATCATCGGCTCATATGTATATCATCAATAATGTAACTGTCATAGTACAAAATAATCAGATCAATGTACATGTATGTCAATCAGTACAAAAAGGACCATCGAGCTATCAAAAAGGAGCCCATAAGGCACAAAAAAGTCACCATCTCGATCAAGGTCTACCCCCCTGTATGCTGCCCTCGCCCCTGTCACCGTGACCCTCTGCTGGTCTATGACTGGTCCACTACGAGTACTCTAGGACCCGTGCTACTCTAGGTACGACCTCATGATAATGCATCTGATAGTACTCGGCCTCTCGGATGGCATCCCTGTAAGATTGGATGGACATTGTACTCTGAGAGGAGGAGGCTTCCATGCTTTCCAACTGTTGTCTTTGGCCTAGCTCGGTAGCTGCCTATAACTCTGCAGCCTATCTCTACTAAATGGCCTGATCCCTCTCGACCCTGATCTACTCTCTCTCAGCTCGAGCCTGATCCCTCTCAGCCCTGATCTACTCTCTCTTGGCTCGAGCCTAATCCCTCTCGGCCCTGATCTGCTCTCTATTGGCTCGAGCCTGATCCCTCTCCCCTGTTAAGGTCTGCACCTGGGCCTGCAGCTATGCAATCAAAGTATCTTGAGGATCCACCTGCCTTGCTGGCTGCACTGCTGGCTATGCTTGTGGAGGTTGTACCTGAGGCTGATCCTCACCCCATGGTGGTACACCTGGTGGCACTTGCTCCTGATCCTACATCTATACATCCAGTTGAACTGGGGGCATAGTCGGCTGATCTTGTCGTGTGCCAGCCCTTCATCCTCATCCTCCCTCTCTGCCTCTCACCCTCCGCCGATCAAGGACTACTCCTAGAATGGTCAATCGTAGGGGAGGTTAGAACCAATCCTTGTATGCCTGTGTCATGCCTCGATTTGCAAGCCCCTGATCATAAGCCCATGGTCGAGCCACCAACTATCTGAAACTGTCGATGGCCTCTGAGGCAGGAATATACCGCCCCCATGAAACATGTGTCATGGTGTGGGCAAAGATGGCCACATAATCATCGTTAAGACGATCCTGGGGCTCACCAAACTGACGCTACATGCGCTCGAGCAGGTATCTCTCAATCATCGTATGCTCTCACCCCTGCATGTAGCAGTCCTGGTGGGCAACGAAAAGCCGATCTACATCGCCAGCCCATCCGGGCTGACCAAGGTACAAACGCCATATAAATACCTGCATCTCATTGAGGACCCTCCTCCAATAAGGGATCTCATGCTCGCCTGTGTGTGTGAAGGACACACCACCTCTATAGCACCATACGATGGGATCGTCTGGCATCATCGGAACTGTAACAATCTATGGCCGAAGAACAATAATGTGCTCCCATGCCCATACATGGAGAAGTGTCACGCCCACCCCGAGTGCTCTGTCATCGAGGTGGACGTACTCGTGGAGATCCCTGTAAAGAGAGGCTAGAAGGACCGGCCCCCAAGTAAAATGAACTAGCTTGTCGTGAACCATACGCTCCCAACAGAGTCCCCAACCAGGACTGAAGTATCGACCTCGTCTGTCTGGGGCAACGAGACCCGAAATAACGGCCACAACAACCAAGTGGAAGGGAGGTGCTAGAGTCATGTGTCGCTCGAGCTCGATCTTCCCCTCACAAATAACGATGTCTTCTATGGCGAGGACTCTGTGGCAGGCATCCCGCCCCTCATCCATATCAAAAATGACCCACTGACCATGAATCGGCAATCTCAAAATGCGCCAAACATCCTCCAAGGTGACAGTGGCCTCACTGGTGGGAAGGTGAAACAAAGAGGTCTCGCAGTGCCATCTCTCGGCAAGCGCTAATAGCATCCCCGGGTGAGTGCGAACGGGCGCTGCATAGGTGATGTACCATAGCCCCATGTTGTGAAGTCGGTCCTGATCTCTATTGCTCAGGTCTCGCAAGTAACCGAACAGATCCTGTGACTTGTGCTCTCAGGAGTAGAGTTCCCTCGCCGCATCCTGCATCAAGAAGGGTCATCATGTGAAATTTTTTGAAAAACTCTTCGCTAAGCGTCCAAGAAACCACTCCAGCGTCGTAATCTGTGAAGGCATCGCAATTTGATTTTTAATCAAACTCTGACACTAGGGCACAAAAAGCCGAAAGTGCACCGCCGTGGTGCACTTTCTTTCCTAGCGACACACTTTAAAAAGAAACAGGACCGTCGCGTTGCAGTTTGTAAATCACCCTACCATCCACGAGCTTAGCGTCAGAGTTTGGAGTTTATTTTCAAACTCCAAACTCCACCGTCACGACGCAATTTGACACCGAGCGACGCAGTTTGATTTCTGAGTGGCACTATATAGCACCACTATAGACGAACTAAATTGGAAAGCATTAAATGAAGGCTAAAAATAAAAAATGAAGCTCAGGTAAGGGTCACTTACCGGCACCCCAATGTCGAGTGGCCGCTGGTACGTCCGAACTCGATCAGAAATGTGCATCAGAAGCTATCGTTGTGCCATATCGTCAAGAGGTCAGAGCTCAAATCTCAAGGTTGCTAATGGATGTGTGAAAATGAATTGAAAGTGACCCCTCGGACCCCTTTAAAGCTTGAAAAGTAGGGTTTTTTCACCCTAATTGGCTATCCTGATAGGGTTTTGGACCCTTGAAGCTGTTTTTGTCCAGTTGAGGCCTGTTTTACATCGTTTTATTGCATTTAGACATGTTTTTGGCCTATTAGAGTCCTTTTGGACCTGTCGGGCACCTTGTCCTCTTTTTTTCGCGAGATCACCCAAAAATTGAAATTTTCGTCCAATCTCTCGAGGGGGCAATATATTGGCATGTTTTCTCTCGCCGGGCAGCAGTGGGGCAAGATTTTTAAAAGTAATTTTTTTTGGCTTTGATCGAGATCATTTATTCTTTGAACCAACACAACAAGTGCATTGCTTCAAAGAGGGGCAAAATGTATACACATAAAATATACCGATTGACATTGTGCATCTGATCCCGACTACTAACATCGTTTCATCCTGAATTACCCCTCGGTCTAACCATTTAATCAAATTTCCTTATTTGATTAAATTCATCAATTTCCTTCCCTTGATTAAATAAATCACTTTATCTAATTAAGTCTCTCTTCTGTTAATTAAATCAATCAATCTGATCTAATTATCCCTATTTAATTAAATAATTAATGTTATTTGATTAAATCTCTAAAATCTATCTATTAATTAAATAAATTAAAACCTTATTTAGTTTAATCTAACATCATCTCTTTTAATTAAATAAATCAAAATATTTATTTAATTAATCTCTTATTACATTCATCTCATATTTGATTTAAATAAATCCACAAATCTAAGTCAAATTTGTCACATCAACTAATCTCTCATTAAATTAATTAACCTTTGATTAATTTAATCTCATATCATGTCTCATCCTCCAGCTTTTACCACTTGCACATGAAAATAGATTTAATTGATTTATTAAATCCCTATTTTCCTCAACAAGGCATCTTTTTGGAATATTCTTCAAGTTTGAATTCAAAAATCCAAGTTGACATATACATCCAACAAGGCATTTACTCCATCTTACATGTCCTTTTCCTTGAGCCAAGTGGAATTTAATGCATTTTCACTTCCCTCTTGCAAGTCATTTCAACAAATTTGAAATTCAAAAATAAGTATTTATTGGCACAATCCTCAAAACTTGCACATCCTCCATCCTCTCATAGATTGACAAGTGGCATCTTGCCATTGGATGAATGTTAGTCCCACATTGCTCAATTTTGGACTTTCATCCTTAAATCTCATCTATAAATAAGAGGCTTCATTCCTCATTTCATCATCCACAAATTATGCAAAGTTATCATGCTCAAATATCTATCAAATTCCATCCATCATTCTTGAATCATAACTAGGTTATGCAGGTTTTTAGCTTGAAGCACTCTTCAACATCAACAAAGTGGATCAAATCTCTTCATCACATCAATCTTGCATCATAGGAAATGGGAAAGGGCCAATTTTCACATCAAATTGGCACCAATTCCCCCATGGGATCATAAGTTTGCTAGTTTAATTAGGATTCAATCTATTTTGTTGTTTTCATTGTGTTCTTCATTATTTCTTTTCCTAATTTGAGCTATGTTAATTGATTTCATGGGGAATCCTTGTTCTTGCTTGCAATTTCTAATCTAATGTGTTTGTTCTTATTGTTTTGCAAGTATTAGGATTGGGGTTCACACAATTACATATTAATATTAGATTAATTTATTATATATATTTATATATTATATAGATATTATATTAATATTATATTATATATAGTATATACTAATATAAATTTTTGCTCGTCCAAGTGTATAACCTATATCAAACAAAGCGGATATTCATTCATAATGGATATCCATTATTTGAATTTTAAGAATTATTATTTGTTATGATATATGATATATATATTTATTATATATTAATATTATTTTAATATATAATATATATATATTAATATATACTAATATATTAATATATATATTATATGTATTAATATTTATATTAATATATACTATATATATTAATATATACTAATATATTAATATATATATTATATGTATTAATATTTATATTAATACATATACTATATATATTAATATATACTATGTATCCCACTCTCCTCTCTCCCTCTCTCCCTCTCTCTCCCTCTCAAGAATTTCTCTCCCTCCCTCTCTCCCACTCTCACACTCTCCCTCTCAAGACTTTCTCTCCCTCTCCCTCTCTCCCACTCTCCCTAAACCCTAAACCCTAAACTCCTAAACCTAGTTCCTCTCCTACTCTTTTCCTCTTTCAAATTTCTCTCTCTCTCTCTCAATTCTAAACCCTAAACCTACTCTCTCTCTCTCCTCTCTTTTCCTCTGTGGTCTTTTCCTCTCCTCTCTCTCCCACCTCTCTCCCTCTCCCCTCTCTCTCCCTCTCCTCCTCTCTCTCCTAAACCATATAAACCTACTCTCCCCCTCTCTCTTCCTCTCTTAGGTCTTTTCTCCCTCTCTCTCCCTCTCTCTCTCTCCTCCCTCTACCTTTCATCTCTCCCTCTCCTCCCCTCTCTCCCTCTCTCCTCTCTCCCCCTCTCTCCTAAGCCTCCTAAAACTCCTCAACCTACTCTCTCCCTCTCTCCCTAAACCATAAACCATAAACCCACACTCTCTCCCAATCTCCCTCTCTCCATCTCTTACTCTTAGGTCTTTCCCTCTCTCCCTCTCTCCCACTCTCTCTTTGTCCCACTCTCAGTCTCTCCCACTCTCCCTCTATCCCACTCTCCCTATATCCCACTCTCCCTCTCAAGACTTCCTCTCTCTCCCTCTCTCCCACTCTCCCTCTCTCCCTAAACCCTAAACCATAAACACACTCTCTCCTAATCTCCCTCTCTCCCACTCTCCCACTCTCCCTAAACCCTAAACCCACTCTCTCTCCCACTCTCCCTCTCTTCCTCTCAGGTCTTTCCCTCTCTTCCTCTCTCCCATTCTCTCTCTCCCTCTCTCTCCCTCTCTCTCTCCCTCTCTCCCACTCCACTCTCTCTATCTCTCTCCCTCTCTCCCTAAAACTTAAACACACAATAATAATACACACTCTCTCTCTTCTCTCTCTCTCTCTCTCTCTCCCAATTATCCCTCTCTCCCCCTCCCTCTCCCCTCTCTCCCTCTCTTCTCCCTCATAGGTCTTTCTCTCTCCCTCTCTCTCCCTCTCTCCTCTCTCTCTCTCTTTCTCCCTCTCTCCCACCTCCTCCTCTCTCCATCCCTCTCTTCCTCCTTTGGAGTCTTTTCTCCTCTTCTCTCCTCTCTCTCCCTCTCTCTCCCACTTCTCCCACTCTCTCTCTCCCTCTCTTCCTCTCAGGTATTTCCATCTCTCCCTCTCTCTCTCTCCCTCTCTCCCAGTACCCCTCTCTCCCACTCTCTCTCCCTCTCCCTCCCTCTGTCCCACTCTCCCTCTCTCACATTCTCCCTCTCAAATTCTTTCCCTCTCCCTCTTCCTATCTCCCTCTCTCTCTCACCTCCCTCTTAGGTCTTTCCCTTTCTCCCTCTCTCCCTCTCTCCTCTCTCCTCTCTCCCTCTCTCTCCCACCTCCCCTCTCTCTCTATCTCTCACTCTCCCTCTCCTTCTCTCCCCCTCTCTCCCTCACTCTCCCTCTCCCTCTCTTTATTATATATTGATTAAATATATATATTAAAGATCTGAGAGGGACATGGAGACTTCAAAGGGAGACTATGTATTAAATATATTATATAATATATTTAATATATATACAATATATCTAGAATATAAATAATATATATTTAATATTTAATATATATTATATAATATATAGTATATATGAAATATTTTATATAGTATATTTATATATAATAAATTTATTATAGAACAAATGAATATTTGTTTCATTGAGGACAAACCTTGCCTCATTTTCAAAGGGAGACTATGTATTAAATATATTATATAATATATAATATATTTAATATATATTACATCATATATAATATATTTATTATATATTATATAATATAGTATATATTATAATATATAATATATTTATTATATATTATATAATATAGTATATATTATATAATATAGTATATATTATATAATATAGTATATATTATATAATATATAATATATATTATATATGTAGTGCCCCTACATTCTCACCATGGATGTGCAAGTAGATTGGCTTTGGAACTTGGAGATGAAGGTAAAGTAATAGGGATATTTAAAGGTATGTGCTAATGATGTTAAGAAATTGATGTTGTACATTATGAATTTATGGACTATGTGTGAAGGTTAGGATATGAATTATTATATATGTTTAAGGATAGGTTTATCATGGTGGGCATGTGTGTTTAGACATTACCATTACTAGGATGCATGCTATGGACATATTGATGTGATGGGAGTGCTTTGGTTACCTTTGGGGTTTTCACTTGATTCTAATATATTATTATTGTGTTGACATTTCATTATGACTTTAATTATGATTATCTTTATTGTCATGAAAATGTATTGACTTGTGTTCAAGTGTTGTGGTTGCAAATGATACATGAGCTTATGTTAGTGATTTAGTGAGTATGATATATATTGTCATGTTATTATTGCTATATAGAGATTTATTTGGATAGTTGGGTGATGCAATAGTATGTTGTTAGGTTAGGAGGAAAGAGCGGCATCGTACCATTGGATGTATGGGGGACATGCGAGAATGAGATATGATTGCTAGAGTCCCTTTCCTAGTACTTCAGCTATTATGCACATGTGCTCTAACTTGTATGTTTGAGTGAACAGGTACTAGGCTATGTCTCCACCTGAATTAGTAGGTCTAAGTGTGCCTCTAATCCCAATGGTGGTTGAGGAGATAACATCTAGGCCCAAGTTATACCCTAACCCTATCCATTGTCCCTAATTAAGGACAACTGACTTAGTGTGTGACCACCTTTCCAAGTTATCATCAGACAATGCCCGATCTCCTATACCCTATGGTTGGAGTGTTACACTTGTGTGAATTTTTTTGTTGGGTTATGTGATTGTGTGACTTTGCTGTCTAGCTTTGAGTATGGATTCAGTTCAAATGGTGCTAAGTCCTTTGGTAAGTCAGGTTGGTCACTGTTGTGATCATTCTCATTATTTATGTTTTGATGTGAATGTCTCCTTTTTGTAAGCTATTTTGTGGTTTATGCTAAGTCTCTGATTGTGGCCTATTTAAGTGAAGTTAGCTTCTAGGTCGGATATGTTGATGGTAACTATAATTGTCATGTGTATGTTAAAGTGTGATTTAATGTTGTTATCTATATATATATATATATATATATATATTGCTATGGTTATTTTATGGTGTGAGTCAATATTGGTTATTAATATTATTATGATTATATGAGTGAAGGAGGTGATTTAACCAATAAGGTATTATGTTATTGTGCTTAGACTATTATGTGTTATAATGTCACTATCTATGTTATTATTATTGGTATGAGGGGATATTGGATTATTATTATTATTATTATTTATGTAAGGGTTACTATTACTAGGTTTTAATATTAATTTGTTGTTATGTTAGTATGTGCATATCATTGTGTTCATTATTGTTGCTTGTTATGTTTATTATCATTATGTTATTCTTTATTGATTTTGGAAAAGGACCATTTGATTATTTAAATGTGATTTATTGAATAATAGTTATTTTATTGAAAAATGAAAATAAAAATTAATTAGTGTTTATTTGATTGAAAAGGAATTGGGAATTGGAACTTATTTATTAAAATAATTAATTATTTTTGAAACCTTGGTGGGAGTGAAGTCTCATTTTAGGGTTTCCTTTTTAGTTGGGAGTTGTGTGTGGAAATGGGAAGGGGGATGAAATAGTTGGGAGATTGTGAAGGAGGAAATTTTTTGGGTGGGAGAGTTGTTGCAATTTGGGGGTTTTAAAAGTTGAAAGAATTGTGATGATTTTTGATGTTTTTGGTGAGATTTCGAACAATTTGAGACGGGATTTGAAAAGGATGGTTTGGATTTTTGGTTGTGAATTCATGAGAATTTATTTCTTCTAGTTTGAATGGATAATTTGGCTTCTGATCGTGGTTCTTGATTGGTGATTTAAGCTTGGAGGATTTTTCAGGGTTTCAACTTCTTTTTCATCATTGTTCTTCGAATTTGAGGTAAGGATTTTCTTAATTTTGTTAATTTATGCATTTTAGATTTATAGGAATTTGAAAAGGGTTAAATTATTATTTTTTTAATGTTTTTAATAATCTAGAAAATATCTGGTTGTTGGGTCTCTCATTTTGTCATTTGACTGTAATCGGGTATGTCGAAAAGAGGGTTTTAAGGGAGCCATTTGATTGTTTTGTGTTTTGTGAATTTTTGAACAATTTTTGGTCAATTCTTCCCATCTTGCTAAGTATTTCAGAGTCAAATATGAAATGTGTTTTTTACGGATTTAGATTTTGAGTTGATTTGACTATTTTATGGCTGGCAGACTTGACTATTGTTAAGAGGGTTTTTAAGGTAGTTGTTTGTTGTTTCGCATTTTGTGAATTTATGAGTCATTTTTGGTCAATTATACCCACATTTCTCCCAACGTTGTTGAGTAGTTGAGGGTGAAATCTGAAATGGGCTTTTTACGGATTTGGATTTCAAATTGATTTGACTGTTTTATGGCTAGTAGACTTGACTTCTGTCAAGAGGGTTTTTAAGGGAGCCATTTGTTGTTTCACATTTTTTGAATTTCTGATTCATTTTTGGTCAATTTCTCTGCGTTGCTAAGTAGTCAAGGGTCAAATTTGAAATGGTTTTTTTACGAAAATTTGGATTTCAAGTTGATTTGACTATTTTATGGCTGGCAGACTTGACTATTGTCAAGAGGGAATTAGTTCAATTTCGAAGGTTGTATAGGAGGATATAGCTCTATCCTTTGATCTATATTGTGTTGTACCATTTTTTCTTGAATGCCTTACTATCTGTATGTTGATAATCCCTTCCTATTTGTGAAATCTTGTGTTGAGGCTTTTGTACTGTGAAAGGATCAATTGTACCAAGGTTATGCATTGTTGGTCTTGATTATGAACTGTTGAGAAAGAGAAATTAAAGTTGGCTATCATGTTATATGATTGTGCAAATGATGTAATGTGCTTCATTATATTTTTTTTTTCTATAATGATCATCTTTTTGGTTTCCTATCTGTTTGTGTTATGTGTTGAACATCTAGAAGTATCTGAAAGTCTTTGTGAAAGTCCTTGTGATTTTTGGTTGATTCTTGTTTTAGGTAGTCTCCTTTGGATGTTTAGTGTCAGCCACTTGTTTTTTTTGTTTCTTTCTTGTGTGTGGGGCCTAGTATTGTCTCCTAGCACAGAGGGAGTGGGCCTCAGGGTTCCACTTGGTAAGGTGGTATTTTCCAACCATCCATTAGGGTTTAGTTGGTACAGTTCATGTGCAACATGGAGAGTCTTTCCTTTCACTTCATTCCAGAGCTGATTTTTGTGCAGATGATATTTCTAATGAAATTGTGTCCAATATGTATTATATATATGTATCTCTCAGATGAATGAATCTTGTACGTTGTAACATTCTTGCAAAGGAAATGTAAATGAATTGATGTAATCTTGAAGATATATATATATATAAATATTGTTGTTTATTATGTAATGGAAAGGTTAACGTAGGAATGTTGTATTTATGATGCATATGAACTTAATTTAGTAGTAGATGTGATATATCTTTATGTACCTATTTCATGGCATTGACTAGGATTAGGTTCATATTAGCATAGTGTTAGATGAGGTTTAATTATAATTAAGTTATGTTATCATATGTAATTTGATGTATGAGATTTAATTTACATTCAAAGAATTGACTAGATGTGTTTTTAGTGTATCATATGTCTTTCTATAGGTTTAGTTAGTGTAGATGTGTCATAGTAGTGACTTAGTGGACCATGGTGGATAGGTGTGTAAGTGGGCTATGATTAATGTTACTTTTAGGTCATAATGTGATTATGATATGATGTCAATGTAATGATGTCATCCATATTAATTTTTTGAGTTGCATTAGTTAGTGTCACTTTAGTTTCTTTTTTAAGAAAATATATTGGCATGATATTGAAGGTCTTTTGTGTTAATCCACCGGGTCCCTTAGCGGGGCGTTACAATATATTATATATATATATAATATTTATATTATATAATATATATAATATTATATAATATATATAATATTATATATATTATAATATATTATACAATATGATACAATATGATAGCCTCCTGCATAGCCCATCGATTATTTCCCATTAACTTCACCCATTTCTCTATGGCTATAGGGACAAGTTTTGTTTAACCATTACTAACTATGTATACAAATTCACTAAGTATTGGAAATTTGGAGCTTAACACTTCTACATTGCATTGAGGTAAAAATTTAATGTATTTTTAAATGAGATTTCACATCACTTTAACAAAAAAAAAATTCATTTACATGCCTTAGAAATAAATGAGCTTTACAAATTTTTTCATTTGTATTCAATTAAGTCATTTATATTGAACCGTTTAAGGGGATTTTTAAACATGTATCTTACATTTTGAAATTACAAATTTAATGCAAGTTCACTTGTATCTAAATCATGGATCCATGCCCTCCAACTCCATCCACTCCACCTTGTAACCCCCTCCACCGCATCGATGGTGCTCGCTTTCAAGAACAGGCCAATGTGAATGTTAGAATCATTCAAGATCAAGTTAACGCTATTCAAAATGAAGATTGTGTTCACCCATTATTGAGGCATTTTTCATAAAAAAATGCAAACTATTGTTGATGCAGTTAGGTCCATGGAAGTGGACTTATACGAGCATCAATGATGGCTAGAGGAAAGGAGACAGTCCTAATCTAAAGAGGAAAACACAAATAAATGAAGAGATGCAATAGAGAGCCACAAAACTTTATTAAGACAATGATCTTATTTTTATAAAAAAATTGATCTTGGATGGATACTTTTAGTGTTGAATTTATGAATATAATAGTATAATGATGAGAAAAATTTAGTAATAAATATTAAATAATCTATTAATTTAGTGTTTGTTCATATATAGTGTGCATATATAGTGTTTATTCATGCATCATGGTTGACTGATGTCTTATTTGTTGATCATGATTATTGTATAGATTTCACATGAACAATCTAATGAACATGTGTCTTGATGTATTCTAAGTATTTTGTTTGAAAGTTGCATCAAACCCCTATGGTGTACATAATGTTCTTGTTTATGTATCATGATTGAAAGATAATGATTCTTATTCATGATGATCAAATATACCTTTTACATGAATGATCTAATGACATGTTATTAAGCTTGAAGGTTTTAATGGCATGAATGTTGAATTGAGTTGTAATGGTTTCGTTTGATGGTTGTATCACTTCTTATTCTAGAGGGTCCCAACATGGGAAAACACTCTTCCTCACTTTCTCTCCCTCTCTCTCCCTCTCTCTCCATCCCTCTCTCTATCTCAAGTCTCTCTCTAAATTCTCTCAAAGCTTCCTCTCTCCCTCTCAAGTCTCTCTCTCTCTCTCCTCTCAAGTCTCTCTCTCGCTCTCTCCCTCTTTACCTCCCGCTCTCCCTCTTAACTCTCTCCCTCTCCCTCTCAGGTCTTTCTCTCTTTCTCTCTCTCTCTCACTCTCAAGCCCTCCTCTCTCTCACACAGTCTCTCTCTCTTGGACTCTCTCCCTCCCTCTCTCCCTCTCAAGTCTCTTTCTCTCTCTCCATCTCAACTCTCTATCTCCCTCTCCCTCCCTCCCCCTCAAGAACTCTCCTCTCCCTCTCTCTCTCTTCTATATATATATATATATATATATATATATATATATATATATATATATATATATATATATATCCTTCCCTCTATCCCTCCCTCTCTCCCTCTCAACCATCTCTATCCCTCTCTCTCTCTTGTGAATTGGCCACACATCAATAAATATATAATATATACTATGTATTAAATATATTATATAAGATATATTACATAATGTTAATATAATATTTCATATTTCATATATATACTATATAGCATATAATATAGTAATATATAATATATAATATATGGATGATCCCATAATAGTGGTTTACAATTTTTGGCCAAATTGGACACTGGAATTTTTATTTTTAACTAAATCTTCACATTCGGACACCTATAGCAGCTAAACCATGAGGAATTTGAAGATGATGCAAACTAGAGTCTCATCACATTTTGTCTTTAGATTATAAAAATAGTTTTTTCAAAAAATTTTGAATCAAATTGCACTTCTTTTTCCATCTCCCACAAAAACTGGTTTTTTTCAAAAAACAACATTTTTAAAAAGTGACGCACACCGTATAACGCATAACTTTTTTTCCATGAAGGATAAAATTCTAATTCTTTCGAATTTAGATTTGTAACTCTGATATTTAGTGCTTGCACTTGGTTAGATAGTTTTTTATTAAATATTTTTTCTTTACTCAAGTTTTGAAGTCAAACCAATGACAATTCAGACATAGCGCGACCGTATAACGTGTAACATTTTTTGTATATATCGAAATCCAATTATTATTTTTTTGTTGGATCAAGGACTTCAATATCTAGTGCACTCATATTTTTCAATTTTTTTTTTTGATAATCTGCTATTTTTCCACATGTGCAGAATAGAGACCTTCATTTTCAATGAAAAACGTATGTTTAATAAAACTAAAAAAAAAAATACATAACAAAACCAAAACATATTAAAAGTATATTCATTGGATAGCTCGTTTCAAGGACTACCTGACTCCAATTGGGTTTGTGAAGATTCCCCCATTTTCATCCTCAACCTGAGCGTCAAAGCGTAAAAAATTAGGTTTTTTGTGTGAACAAAGTCAAAAATTAGGGAAAAGGGGGGTTCGCTAGAACCAGGGGGGTTCTAACAACGAACCAGGTTGAACCTTGGTTCATTCGAACCCCCTCAATATACATTTTCCCTTTTGTTTTTTGGGCAGGAAATGTGGGCCCCGTGATTGATGGGTTCGGTCGAACCCTAGTTCGGTCGAACCCCTTTATGGTTCGGTCGAACTTGTAGGTTCATTCGAACCCCTACAACCAATTTTTTTGCCATGGGGCCATTTTTTCTCAGTTTTCCTTCCTCCATCAAATTGTAAACCACTATTGTGGCTTCACCCATATAATATATAATATAATAATATAATAATACAATAATATATAATATAATAATGTATAATATAAGATAATATAATATAATATATAATATATTATATATAATACATAATATTATATATTATAAATATATGTACTATAAATACATAATACATAATACATATTATATAATATTATGTATTGTAAATAATACAAGTAACAGATATCTATTTATAGATAGATATATGTTTCTAAATGGATATCCATTTATAAATGGAAAGTCAACCCAAAATACGTGTTTTGAAAATTTACTTAGTTTTTCAAAGTTCGCCCAGGTTGTGGCTAACGACTTTTTTTATCTAAATTTCATCAAACGAAAAAGGGTTTATAGAAAAAATTGTTAACTTTACACCAATATAACTTTTTCCTTATTTTGAATTTAATAAATAATTATTATTGATTTTCTACCTACATTATGTCTAAAGTCCTAATTGATAGGATGATTGAAAAACTTATATAACTTTCAAACTACTTAACATTTTTTGAATCTACAAGATGAACCACATTCTATGCTTCACATACTATAGGATAAAAAAAAATTAATTGCATAAATTTTTGACCAAGTTATGGCTGTCAGACACAGACATTTTAATAATTCTAAAAAGTTCTAATAAAAAAATCATAACTAATTATTTACATAGAAAAAAAATACAAAAAAAAATTGGCACATCCTGGCATGTGTCCTCTACTTATATTGAAAAATTCAGAAAAAATAAATAAATAAATTATTTTTTTCTTGTACTTAGGGTGGTCAAACATACACCTGCTTCTTATCTTTTTCCTAAAAATTTTGTACCACTACATTGAAATTTCCAATTTTCTCAAAACAAATTTGCTACAACTTTTGTTCTTACATGTTTTTCAAATTATGTTAATAACCTATTCAAATTTTTATGTCAAGTTGTCTAACTCTGATATTCTGAATTTTCATCGTGCCACTTAGAGGCCTAGTTTGGACCCCCATGATCCTACACTAACCCAAAGACAAGGTCATTGAGGCACTCCTAGGTCAACTTTTTTTATTATGTGTGAATGATCTCAAATAGGCTCCAATTGTGTTTGCACCCATAAGCACTATAGCGTTGGGAAAAAAACACAATTAGTTAGCATTTGGAGACTTGGTATGCCAACATAATAATTATCCAATCATAAATGTATAAAAATATTTAAAAAATAAATTAAGTAAAAAAATTAGAGCTTACATTCAAACTTTAAAGTTCTTAGTTTCTAGTTCTAGTATTAAGCTAAAAATAAAAGAATTTTTTTTATATGGCTTTTTTCTTTCCTTTGAATTGCTTGAGCCATAGAAAATAGATTTTACTTTGCGTGCTTGTAGACCATTAACTCATCAATAATTTTGTCTCATCTTATTTTCTAGCACCATCTTATCAATGCATGAAACAATGCTTTTGATGACCTCTTCATCATCCTTAAATGTATTAGAGAAGTAAAATTTTGGGTTCAAGTAGTAGGCTAGGCCAAGGAATGTATTGGCTAGTGGAGTTGGTTCAAATGTGCATATACAACAAGTGGTGTGCCATATAAAATTTCATATTTTATTTTGTTCCCACCATAATAAAAAATGTCTCTTTGTCCTTATTCATGGATTTATAAAGGTAACCTATTAACATACCATTACCATCCACCAAATGAAGAACCTTGACCAAAGGTTTTTTCACCTAAGAAAATAAAAACATTTTAAATTTATGACAAAAATAACCAAAAAAATTTATATTAAATTTTGTTAAATTTTATGTTTTTATTTGTTACTTATTTTGATTTACTCTACACTTTTTATGAATAATTTATCAAAAACTATTCTTGGAATCTTCTCCATTCCAATATTTTTTTAATATGGAGACTTCATCTAGTCATAGAACACATACATTTCCTTGAGAGAAGGAATTCTATCAATAATATTTCAAAAATTGAGTAAATGGCTAGCAAATTGTGTCACTCCTAGTCACACAAGATCCTTTCCATTTGTGTTATTTATCATCAAAGAAAGTACCTAAGTATATTTATAGATAAATATGGTAATCTATTTAGCATGTATTCAACCATACTTTTGAAGCCTCTAATTTATTTTTTTTAAGCATCAAATCTAGGCAATGTGCAACACTAGGAGTCCAATAAATAGTGGGATGCCTCTCCATAATAAGGCTACCCATGGATACATATGTTGTTGCATTTTCCATGATAATTTGGAAAATATTCTCAAATACAACCTCTTGGATCACCCCATCCAATGAATTCCACAATCTTAAATTTTTTGGCTTCGCACAAGGCTTTTGTGGACTTAAAAAAAAAAACCAATGTGTCCCTAGAAGACACTAAAATGTTAAGGAGATTCCTATTCTTCCCATTTTTCCATCCATCCAATAAAATTTTGTATCCCTTTCTTTTTCATAAATTATTTTGATTATCAACTACAAGTTAAGTATTTTTTATGATTTTCTTCTAGCAATAGCACACTAAAATCCCTAGTTGTTGGAGTCTTAAACACCTTACTAAAAACAATTAATGTATTCACCAAACCTCATGGTTTTTTTACTTTATTTCTAGTACCTTCAAGTGAGGGTTGTTCTCCTAGATAATTTCATGGAATAAAGAAATTTAGTGTCAATGAAGAAGTAAAATAGTTAGAAGTAGAACTCTCAAGAGTCTCATTAGTAGAGGAAAGTGGATGACAAATGTTTGGGGTAGCCAAAGAATCTATAGATAAATTAGGATTGCTATTCATTGTCACTACCATTGCTTCCTTTGTTCTTTGCTTTCCATTTTATTTCATAACTAGTAAGTAGGAAATCAATTTCCCTCATAATCTCTTCGACTTACATTTGGTCATGCCTTCATATATCATGATTAAGTATTTCTACAAGTTCATAAATTTTAAATCATTAATTTTTCCTATCATAAGAAGCTAGCATTTAATACAATGAACTTGGCTCTTGACAACATGGGTGGCATACCATACTTCTATGTAGGGTCTTACCACTCATTTGAATTGAACTTGACATTGTTGATTTTACTATAGAAAATAAAAAATCAATAGGGTATTGGAAAATAATATTATGGAAAAGTCACAAACATTTATAAGATAAAATAGAATATAAATGCAATAAAAAAGTTAGGAAATAGGGGGAAGGGAAATGGACAGCATTTCCCCTAGGTTCTCAACTTTTATAATTTAAAAATCAAGAAAAGAAAAGAAAGATATACATATTGGTTTGAATTTTTAAGGTGCCTTATAATCTCCTTCAAATCCCTTATCTCAATTTTTTATCGCATGGATATTCAAGGCATATTTTTTTGGGTGAAATAAGATTGAAAACATAAAAACTAAAGTGAAATGGGAAAAATTATGTGGGTTTTGCTATAATACATTTCCAATTTCACAAAATAACATGAGTTAGAGCTAAAAACTCAACATAACCTTCCTTTCACTCAACACACAATCATGTTGACTCTTGACATAGTGAGCTAGAAGACTCAACATGGTGAGTTGAAGAATTCACAAGTCATAGCAAGTCTATAAGTGCTCACTAAGTTTTCCTATTATGATATAAAATATAATTTACAATTGAAATACCCACATAAAATAAACATGTTTGCATGTATAAATTGGCTACAATAGAGTCTTTCATTTTCACATTTCATTCAAATGATTACATAGACATGTTGCTACAAATATTTACTAATATAGAAGATTGTATTAATTATAAATATATTTTAAAAATGATCAAACTACTAAAATATCCAAAACATTGTTGTATTCCTCCAAGTTGAAGTGTGTGTGTGACTTCTATATGAATTTGACCTCCAAAAATCAAAGAATTTTTGTCATTAGATCTAATAAATGAATACAAGCAATTGAATTGGGATTTGGATGTTGGTGTGATGATAAAAATGATCCAAATTCATTAGATTTATTTCCTTATATCATATTTGAAGGCCTAGCATGACCCCATATGTGTGAAGACTTGTTTGAGAGTTTTCTAACATTTAGATTTATCCCCATTAATGGTGTCCCTAGTTCGCCCTAATGATTAGTGAATTTTTTTTTAATGGAAAGGTTTTGTGAAATTGCATGTTGGAAGGTTAGGGTCCAAGGAAATTCATACTACTATAGAAAAAGTAGAGAATAATCTCTAGGCTTGATGTTAAGGGTTTGAGGGAACATGGTTTCATATTGACAAGATGTAATAAAATAGAGGTCTAGGGATTTTCATGCATACAATGTATGTAATTCCCACTCTTGTTTTTTCTTGTGAGATTTCTAATTCATATGATATACACAATATTTTGAGTGTTTTACCAATGTATTATGTGATTCTTGTACTATTCAATCCATTACATCAAAAAAATTGATAAGCCTTATTGTACCATTAAGGTGTTTTGATGGTGTATTTTGGATTCTCTTATGGATATTATTTGTAGGAAAATTGATTTTTTTTAAATATTTTTTTGTATTGGCATTGGTTCCCCAACTATGCATAATGAGATCAATATATTATGTCTTTGTATGTTAAATCATTTCAATGTTTTAGCATTATGTGTTATTATTGATTATATATTTTATTTCTTGGATCATGATAGTTGTAGATGATTTGTAATAGATTTGATGATATGATATCATGTTAGTTGGATTATATTTATTCTACTATTATTGTACGGATCAAGTAAACTCAATGTTTCACTTTTAATTCTCCAAAAAACTATAGGTATTATACAAATGGTTGGTATGTGGAAAAGTTGGCATAGCTTATGTTTAGCTATCTCATCTTCCTTAGTCATCGTGAATCCCTATGTTGAACTTGATCTAAATTGGTAGTGCTTTTGGAATCTATATGCTGTGAAAAATCACAGTGTGGTTGAGCCCTTTTCATGCATTTAATTTATCTTTTGCATTACATTTAAATTAATTTGAAATATAAGTTATCATGTCTACATAATATTTAATGAACTTTGATCTATGGTGAAATGAGATCTAGGGAAAAGAATGAACCTAAATCACACATTCCACCCTCAATATTGGGGAACACAAAAGTAACCAAGAGAAACTATTTGGTTGTTTTCCTCAAGGGAAAGAAAAATACTTAGTCAAGGTTTTGGTCACCTTTTTGTTTGAGGTTGATGAGATGTGATGATTGATTGTCAAATTTTGCAAACTAGGTGAATTAAAACTAAATAAATGAACTATTACAAAATCTAGAAAACTCAGAGCAAAAAGAAAAAAATAGGGAACTTTAGCTCAAAAGTGCACACAAGAGGAACTTGGCATATAAATTTGAGGTTGTTCTAGAAAAACTGGGTAATTGGACACCCTAGTTTGGAGATGCTAAATTTTAGGGTTTTAGAACCTATATAGATGCATCGCAATCTAAGGGTCCTTGAAGACTGAGATTAGGTTTTGAAGTCTAATAATATATGAATAATTAGCTTACCCTAATTTAATGATGAAAGGTACATGGATTCTTGAACTATAATTTTGATGCCTTGATATCTCCAATCCACCTGAATCCACTTCAGACCTATAACCTACAAGAATGACAAGGGGAGGAGGATTGTGTTGTATAGGGTCTTGCCTTGGTCAAAACTCATTTTGATGTTTTCAACTCCACAAATAGTTATGATGATGACAATATAAATCACATGCTCTAGGGAGAGAAAAGACAAATGGATAAAAATGAATGATAAATAATATAGTTGGAATGACTTCACTTTACTAATCATATACAAGGATAAATAGGAGGATGCTTGGAGATCCTACAAATGTTAGTGCTCAAAATAACAAATAAACATAAACATGAAACATGAAACATCTTATAATGCATAACATGAGTTTTATGATGTGTTGCAAACTTGTAATTGACTAAAATACTGCTATATCAATTTCTCATTTTTATCATCTCATCACATCACCAATTTTTAAATTTTATCATATCAATTCACCTTGTTGATAAATTGATTACATTATTGTGATCAATTAATTACATTCCCCCTTATGTCAACATATGTCTGATCAATTGATTAATCATTACTAATTAATTAATTGGCTCTCAATTAATCCATGTACATATATCCAATTAAAATAAATAAATAATCCTATTTATCTTCACTCACATTTCATTCATGTCAATTAAGTTAGTTCCATATTCATTCATAAATCAACTTAGTTAACTAATTAGTTGATCAAGTCAACTCTCAATCAAATTGATTGATTGAACAATCAAGTTAGTTGACTAATCATTCAAGTTAGTAGATTGATCAATCAAACTAGTTAATGGGTCAATTAAATTAGTTGGCTAATTAATCAATTGAGTTTATTAGTCAATCAAACTAGTTAAATATAAATCAAATTATTAGTCCTTCAAATTCATTACATCAACCTTAGCCATTATATTTTACCTAAAAATCTATAAATCCACCATCCTTTCAAGAATTAGGGGAGCCCCTCGGAAATCTCTTATCCATTTTGAATTTCTAAATCATGATGTCATTATGTTATTGAAGAGCTTGCAGAATAGTTGAACATCCACAATCCTTTATTGAATTGAAAGCAAATCTAAAACAATGCTCCATGAGGTTTGTATGTGTTTAGAATATGAAATTTTAATTATTGTACTAAATTCACAACATTCACAAAGAATTTATCCTTATTTCACCTAAAGATTAGAATAAGAAATGAAAGACATTAACCAATCAAATTACTAAACAATTATTTTTTAAATAATTTAATTTAGAAAAAAAAAATTACTAAATTTGAAAAAATATAACTTTCAATTCGTTGATAGAGACAACTGTTAACAATTCGATAAACAAATCTTATTACAATGATATTTGCATGGTTATTACACTAATCTTGAACCTCGTGTGTATATATATATAGGGGAGAGGGGCCCATAGTGGAGCACCCTAACTTTGCATTTCTCAAAATCTTACGTAAAAATTTCAAATCACTCCCAATTTTGTACAACAGTTTTTTTGGCAACTGATGTGCTTCTATATTCCATTTTAGAGCCACATCATCAAATATGATGCCACATCAGCATGCTTTTTGTTGAGGTATTCAAAAAGGCCCAAAAAAAAAGTGAGACTGCTAGTGGTGCACTAAGTCATGTTTTATTGTTGCGCTGATGTGGCATCACATGATTTGTCACTTTGCATACTTTATGGATAAAAAGTGTTTAGCAATTGGATATTAAAGTGCTTCACTATGTGACCCACTGAGGAGTGTATGTTGGGTAGGCGGGGAGAGCGGGAGGAAGGGGGCAATAATTAGTCAAATAACGCGGGGAATGAAGCAGAAGAAGCATTTTTCATCACACCACATCCTCGAAGACGTCAAAAGCGTCCAGAAGTACAACAATGGTGAAAAGAAAGAGAGAAAGAAGGGGATCCGATTTATATATGCTTTTGTGAAACTAAAAAGGAACGCAGGGAAATGAGGAGGAAATTGCACGGCAGGTTACAGCAATCAGGAAAATCCAATCGGATTTCATTCCGTTCAAGAAGTTCAAATTCCCTTTCTCTGTATTTCATTCCTCTTCATACTTTGCTGCTTCAGTTCCGCAACCTTCTTAAAAATGAAAGCATCTAATAAACCCATTTCATGTTTCGTTGAAAATTTCTGTAATTATAAGATTTGCATTAGACACTACCGTAAATGATAAATTATTGTTGTGTACTTTGGACAGGGTTACTGATGAACGGAAACAGAGTATGCTCCGAAGCCATCATCTCTGAAGGGAACAGTGATCATACGTTCGAATTCGCTGCCCTTCCGGCAAATCCGAGGCTTCCTGGAATACACGTCGTCTGGATATAAACAATCATGAGCCCTCGCGAGGACAAAGATCTCACACGGAGGAGAAGGACACGGATTACCAATTACGGTTTTGCATCCTTTATAAAGATTTCACAAGCCTTTTCTCAGAGAAGGAATGCCTTTTGCCAGAAAGTAAACTTTGTAAGAAGCTGGGAGGAAAGGAGGAAAGGATCTGGTATTTGAGCACCTTAATTTCTGGCTTCTTGGAAATTTCAAATCACTTTCAATTTTTTACAACTTATTTGACAAGTTTCCTTTTATAATTAAAGTTTCAAGGTCATTTCATCAAATATGATGTCATATCAGCATGTTTTTTGTCTAGGTGTCTAAAAAGATCAAAATAAAAGTGAGGCTATACTTTATACTAAATCATGTTTCATTGGTGTGCTGATATGGCATCACATGATTTGTTGCTTTTTAGATTTAAAGAATACGTTTCTTTCAATTATGAATAGTCATCATCAACACTAACAACTATTAGAACATGCTAGATATGGATCCTCTCCCCTACCTGGTCCTCTCCCCTAACTTAACTTTACCAGCAAGCAAACACGCCACTTTTGAATAGCAGAAAAATTCATGTATACATCTCTTTTATTAAAACCGACAAGCTTTAGAATCGCCGCTTCAATTTCTTATATAAAGGAGGCATGTATAATCAATAGCTTTGCGAAGACAAGAAATCAAGTAGCAGTAAGCTTCAAATTGGAACAAATTTAACCGTCTGTAAGAGTTTCAACAATTGGCTTCGGATTTTATTTACAGTTCTACAATGGCGAATGATTCCACGTACTCTAATCATGATAGTGTTCCGGCAAAGTCTCAGTTTTACGTGGGGTTGGAGAAACGTGTTTGAGATTTGAAGAGGCTTTTGTTCCGAAACAAGGTGTCGGTCGTTGGCGTTCATTGCATGGGAGGTGGTGGAAAGACAACTCTCGCACTGGCTCTATGCAATGATCTGCAAATTAAAGGTGATATACCCTGTAAATTGTGTTCATGTTTTTCTGAATGTTATTCATTTATTTAAAAAACCATTCTATTTTAAATTTCTGGCTTTTCTAAAGTTTCTTCTTTGCCACATTACTTCAATGTAGAATCTGTATTATATCATAGGAGGTGCTATGCTACTCCGGCTAAGATATTTTCATGCATGTTAAGATATTTAGTCTAAAATACACTTACTTTTTCATGGATTCCAGATTATTTTGACAACAATGTGATTTTTATCACTGTTTCACAATCCCCAAACCTAAAAGGAATATTAGAAACCATGTGGGAGAAATTAGCTAGAAGGAAAAGACCAGAATTTCAGGATGTGGCAGATGCGCACATATAGCTGCAGCAGTTGCTTTCGAGGCAATCCGAGCCAACTCTAATTATTCTGGATGATGTTTGGTCTAGTAAAAGTTTGGAAAATTTACTATTTGAAGGTCCTGCATACAAGACTCTTATAACTACCAGAGACAAGTCCACCATCCCTAGAACCTCCACTTCACAACTCTATCAATTACCATTGTTGGGCACAGAGGATGCTCTGTCGCTTTTCTGCTTCTGGGCATTTGGACAGACATCAATTCCAAGCGATGTAGATATGAATCTAGTAAAGGAGGTATGGATTTATATGAAACAATTATTGTTTTCTGAGCCTTTTATATTATTAATTAGATTTTGTTGTCTGACAAGGTCGGCATATAAATTCTCTTTATGTTTTATGAATTGCAGGTTCAAACAAAATGTGATGGTCTGCCACTTGCTCTAAAGGTGATTGGAAGTTCTATGCATGGTGAGCTGCACGAGGTTTGGAAGAGGGCAAAGAAGATTTGTGAAGGAGAATATATATCAGATTATCACAGAAAGGGACTATTTAGATTGCTGCAGACCAGTATTGATTCTTTAGACGATGAAGCCAAGGAATGTTTCTTAGACTTGGCGTTATTTCCAAGGGACAAGAAAGTCAGTGTTGATGCACTATTGGACATTTGGGTTTATGTTCGGAAGCTACGAAGGCATGATGCTTTTGACATCTTATCGGAACTTGCAAGCAAAAATTTGTTAAATTTAACTAGCAATCAAAGGTAGTTGTCTTTCCTTCTATATATTAGATTTCTTGTAACCATGTTTTACAACACTAACCTGCCATGCCTGCACTTCACAGAGGAACTGCATCAATCTCATATGGAAATGCTTCGGAGCTATACTTTTCTCAGCATAATATGCTGAGAAATTTGGCCTTGTATTTGGGATACCAAGACAATATAGTTCACAGTAAGAGGTTGGTCATAACAAGGAAGGACTGTAGTTTGTTGGCGAAACGGGAGTTACTTAATGATAGAGCATTTGATACTCAAATTCTCTCCATTCTCACCGGTGAGTTTACTGAAAATCTCTTACACATGCATTTTGGTCAAAAACATTTCTTTTAAAGAATAACCAGTGCTTTAATGTTCACTTTTGATGTCAAATTGTAGAATAGAATTGAATTTCAAACATAATTTTCTCCATAGAAAGGTTTACATCATTATTTTAAATAAGTAACAACTTGGCTGGCATGTGCATGAAATCTGTTTATCATCGACACTGAAAAACTAGTACTATATCATTGCTATTCTAATCGCTTTTTCAGTCAATAAACTCGGCAGACTACGCAAACTATTCAAAAATATCTAATTTTTATGGATGCTCCAAACGTCCTCCTTCCTAATAAGCAGCAATATGCAACACTACTGTTTTCAATTCTCAATATTTTTCTCAGTGTAACATTAAGAGCTCTTCTTGTCTCCATCGCAAATACAAGCACTCTTTTTTACCTTACATATTTTCTCTCCTGGACTCAACTTCACTATGATGAGAATTTAACATATGTAACTAGTAGTCATAATTAATGCCCAATTTAATTTGATTTCCTTTGAAATTTATCATGCAGGCCCTATGGAGGAAAATGACTGGTACGATATGACTTTCCCCGAAACAGAGGCTCTGTTGTTACTCTTTACTTCGACAGATTACTTTCTTCCCCCATTTGTGAAATCCATGAAAAAACTGAAATTTCTGATGGTATCCAATTGCGGTACAAAGAAGGCAACGGTCAAAGGTCTCGATATCCTATCTTCACTCTCTCAACTCATAAGTGTCCGCTTTGAGAGGTCGATTTCACCCCTTGTTGAAAAACAGAGCATTGAAGCACTGCAAAATTTAGAGAAGCTATCTTTGAGCTTCTGTGAAGGATTTAGAAATATATCCACATTCACCAAGCTCCAAGAGTTTAACCTGGACCACAGCAGCGATTTGGAGGAGTTGCCTCTTGGTGTCAGTAATATGCGCTCCATTCTGTCGTGGTCTACTACCAACTGCCATCTGCTTCAGAATTTAACACATGATTTTGGAAATATGAGCTATCTAAGAATGTTAAGGTTATCTGCATTACCAGGCCTGAAGGAGCTTCCTGCATCAATTGGAAAACTTGGACAGCTGGAATATCTGGACATTTCAATATGTGAGGGTTTGAAAGAACTTCCAAAGGAAATAGGACAACTGAAAAAGTTGAGGGAAATTGATATGAGAGAGTGTTCTCGTTTGAGGAAGTTACCGGCAACTGTTTGTGAACTAAGTTCTCTGAAGCTTGTCACCTGTGATGAGAAGATTGGGAATCAGTGGTTGCGGTCCAAGAACATTTCGATTCCGGAGCTTAGAGTTGAAATCGTGGAAGCACATTTCAGTTTGGATTGGCTTGATGATTGACTTCCTTTCCATCTGTCATCGGGATCTTAACATTCTTGTAAAATTTTCAGTACATTTTTATATTTACTGGCACAAATCAATAGAAAATCCCCTGTGTTTTCAGCCTCTGATTATGACAAACTTTTTGGCAAGTTCAGTGCAATAGACATTCTTAACTGGTTTGTACATGCATAACGAACGTATTCTCTGTCCCAAGACATTTCTTTGTTTTTTAATAAAGCCAGGATGTGGGTGTACGTAAAATGTGTGGGAGTTGTCCGCACTGCAATTGACTTTTGCTCGTTAGTTTAGACTCCACTCATTTTCTCTCAATGTAGGTTAGTTTAGCCTAATCCAAATGCACGCAAGTTTTTATCTTCAGGGCTATGTTGTAACTTGTACGTACAATCTGGTACAATTTAGAATTAGATATTATCTTCTTGTATTAACTTGGGCATATGATCATATGATCTTTCTTCTAAAGCATCTCAAGGAACCACTTCTCAACTCTAGAATCTATAGAGAGTGTTTATATGGAATAGCATATAGGTTGTTCTATTTAGTGTGGACATCTATCATCAAAGTGGTAATAAATTTTCATTTGTTAGAACTGCTTTAATATTAAGCATTATATTAAGAGAAATTTAGAGATCAACTTTCAATTTGATGAAGAATAGTCTTGAAAATTTGTATTAATACTCTTAAGTATTAATCAAACAAAACAACACTCCCATTTTTATCTTATTATCTCTCAAAAACTTAAAAAATATCCATACAAAAATTATACAAATAATTTTTTTTAAATTCCTATTTTAAAAATTTAAATATATAGTTTGTTTTAAAATTCATATCGTTTAGATCATTCAATGGTTCTCACTTATCCTTCAATTCTTCTTAATTTGTTTGATACTTCCTAAAGTTCAATTTCAATTTTATTAATTGATTTATTAAAAAAAAAAATTGGTTTTCATTTTCATTTTGGTTAAAAATAATTATATTGCATAAATATTGGCATTTATGCATGTTTAACATAATGAGAAAGCATACATCTAAACTAAAAGTTGTCATTTAGCTAAGGGGTAAAAGTACAAAGTTGTGTCACACTTCCAACCAACTTATCAACACAAGTGAATGTATGCATTTTTAACTAAAAAATAATTTTGGTCAAACATTTGATCTAGCTAGATTCATCCTAACCAGGTTAGATATGCTCACAACTTTTCCAACTAAAATTATTCACTAAATGCACGTGTAGCACCACTTTGAGACCAATTTACCAAAAAAAATTAAAACTATTCAAAAATCTTAATGTTTCAACAACTCTTACTCATGTAAATAATTGTTTTTTAAATATAAAAATACCTTATTGTAGATCTATAAGTGTAGTTTATAAAATATATGTATATATAGTTTTATTTATTTATTTTAAGCAAAAGACTAGGTGCTTGCATATTATATTAATAATCATAATAGATAATTACATATTTGTCATAGAAGGCAAGAGTGTCTATTCTACAAGTTGGATCAAAAACATAGAAAAAATTTCATCTACCCAGTTGCCCAAACAAAATTACATCCAAAACCTAAGTGTTCCCTTGCCAACTTAAACAAAAAAGATTACAACCATGGTGTTACTAACTACCCCTATGAGAACATTGTACTAAATTTTCACCCTATTCCTCTTGAGCTACCACATGCACTTGGTTTGTTGCTAAAGCTTGAGAATGCACCGTTATGTTGACGTCTGGCACTTAACGATTATCCTTGATTGCTCTA
>VDFB02105785.1:579629558-579706760 GCA_007258455.2 Sequoia sempervirens
AATTTGTCTCATCTTTAGCATCTTCCAATATTGATGGTGATGTGACATTATAAATAGTAAATTTAAATTTCGTAGATGAATCATCGAGAGATATAAGGGAGGTGATGCTCTCCATTGCATTTTCATTTTGATTATCTTTATGTGGAATATTTTTAATAGTATACAAAGAGAAACACTTTAATATCTCTACTGCTAGGTCATGGTATTGAGATAGTTTATCTTGTTTTACTTGATAAGATCCATTAATATTTTTATGTTTAATTGAGAATCTCCAAATATACGAAGATGTTGAATACTAAGAGAAAATGTTGCATGCAAACCAACAATATGAGCTTTATATGTTGTGATGTTATTAGTGCATAGGAAATTTAGATGATAAGATAAATGAATTGGCTTACTTGAAGGTGGTAATCATATAACATTAGCACCAGAGCCAATTCAGCACTTAGAACCATCGAAATATAAATCCTTTTTTTTGTTTTATTCTAAGGACAACACATGATCATCGAGAAATGATTCTTGGTTTGGTAAAGATAATGGTGAGGTAGCCTTAAAGCTAAATGGTTGGTTAACGCTTGACCCTTAATTGCCTTTTGGGAGACAAATTTTAGATCAAATTCTATTAACAACATTACCCATTTGTTTAAGCATCCCGATAAATCAGTTTTAGAGAAAAAATGTTTCAATGGATCAAAATTTCTAACAACATGTGCTTCAACATTTAAAAAATAATATCTCCACTTAATTGCAATGAATACAAGAGCCAAAGACTATTTTATCTTTTCATGTTTCTTGTTTAATAATTGATCAATGTTCAACTAATGTAGTAAACATGAAATTCTTTACCATTCTCATCATGTTGCTCTAAAAGTGCAACAAGGCCATTAGATGAAGAAAAAATAAAATTTAGAATAAAAGGACACCATAAGGTAGCCGGTTGTAAAATAGGTGGGTTAGCCAAAAATTGCTTTAAATTATCAAAGGATTTTTGACAATCTTCATTCCATTTACAATGAGTATATTTCTTAAGCAACTAAGTCAAGGGTAAAGTCTAATCCACCAATTATGTAAAAAATAATGGATAGCTTGAATCTTTCCTTGTAAACTTTAGAGTTGAGAGATGTTTTTAGGAGGTGGCATGTTTATTACAACATAAATTTTATTTTTTTGAATTCAATACCCCAATTTGACACAATAAAAACTAATACTTTTCCACTATCCACATTGAAGACACATTTTCTAGGATTCAACCACATGTTATATTTACGAATTTGCTCAAAAAATTTTCAGAGGATTTTAATATGATCTTGACATGATAAATATTTGGCCAGGATATCATTGACATAATCCTTTGAGATGTTATGGATAAAATCATGAAATATTAATGCCATATCCCTTTGATACATTGCTCCAACATTTTTAATCCAAATGGCATGACAATCTAACAAAATGTTCCCCAAGGTGTAATAAAAGTGGTTTTGTATTGGTCTTAAGGATTGATAGAGATATGCTTATATCTGGAGAATCCATCCATGAATAAAAAGTATAGCATGCCCAATGATATAATAAAAAATCATATCTATGTTAGGTAGAGGAAAACCATCTTTCGAAGATTATTTATTAAGGTCATGAAAATATCTACACATTTGAATATGATTATCAAGTTTTGCAATGACCAAAATGTTTGATATATAAGGTGAATTGTTGATAGGGTAGATGAAACTAGCTTGTAGAATCTTTTCAATCTCAACCTTAACCAACAAATCCACTTTGGGATTCATTTTAAAATCTTTTGTCTCACCAATTTAGCATCATCTTGTAAAATAATGCTATGTGTAACTACCATAGGATCTATAACATACATATCTGAATAGGAACAAGAAAATAGTCTAGAAAACTCATGTAAAAGTGTATAATGTTCTTGTTGTTCATTAGAGTCAAGTAATTTTACAATTAAAATAACCTTATCCAAGTTAGATGGATCCATCAAGACATCAACAATATCTCCTACAAGTAGTGTACTACGGTTTGGAATATTAGAGAAATTTTGGGGTTTGCCTTGATAATCTACCATATCATTTGATATACAAGCATCTTTCCCAAAGTAAGCATCAAAATTTAGACAATAAGGAAATCCATGATCATGATGTTACTTAGGTAAATTGTCATACATTCCCAAATTTTCTGCTAAGGATTCATTACTCAGAAATATGTCCAATGAAATATTTTTGTTTGTACTTATCAATTCAGGATGAACTAAATTGAGCAATGCCTTAGGAAGATCTTGTATTATTTTGTTTCAACATTAAGTGAAGGTCTATGGTAAGCTTTGGTGGGTTTTGAAGGGCAGTAACCAAGACCATTTTTCATGCCTTATGTGTTCAATTCTAGATGGAACTTGATACCTTGTTCCTTTTTACCATGTAACCATTACAATTATAGCCAAATTGAGATAAAATTTTAAATCCTCTTCCATAAATAGATTCCATTTCCTTTGAAGAAGGTGTTTTTTCATAATTGTAATCATCAAAAGTGGATGTATAACTAGTATCATTTTATTACTGGAAGTTGTAAATTATATGTTTGAGGAGAGTCCCATTAAAGATTATGTAGATGCCACTATGGTTTCCTTTGATTCTTTAGGTGTAGATAGTGAGATTTTATACTCTCCCATGAAAGTAGGTGTAAATATAATGAAACCCAATCATCACAAAATATTTGAGTCATGGGCGAGTCAGAATAATCCTTGTCCTTATCATTGAAAGACATAGAACTTCATTTTTTGAGGATAGAATCAATGTATTAGAAGGTTTCTTATGCCCTATTTTAGTTTGTAAACAACTTTCGGATTTAGGACCAACCTTCACCATATAAACCTTGTTATATGTATACTTCATTACAAGGTGAAGGGTTGTAGGAACTCCTCACATAATATGAATCCATGGTCTTCCAAGGAGAATATTACATGTGAGAGCATTTGGAATAACATGAATAAAGGTAGGTAAAACTATGAGACCTACATTAATAGGTAATGTAATTGTTCCAAACAGTTGCCTACCAACATTATCCAAACCACAAATAGATAAAGCATTGAGTTGAATGAGAGATTTATCCACACAAATCTTATTTAAGAGATCAATGCTAAAAATATTAAGACCTGGCCCATTATCAATAAGGGTACATGCCTAACCCCAATTTTATTAACGACCACAAATATGATTAAGGAATCATATCATTTTTGAGTTTCAATGGAGGTAACTCACTTTGATGGAAGATAATGTCTAAATTCATTGAATTCATACCCTCAAGTAAGTCTTCTATATCATTTGGCTTAACATAAGGTGGGATAAAAATCTTCTATAAAGCCTCCTAGAGCATGTTATGATAGGTAGGTGAGGTTTGAATCGATTCCCAAAACATAATCTTAGTTAGAGTAGTACAAAGCTTCTCAAAATGATCATACTCCTTACCATTATGTTGAGGAAAATGAGGTGCGAGAGGGAGAACAAGCTATGGAAATGAGATTGATGATGAAATAATCAATGTTTTCTTTTTTTGTTTATTGTTTCCTAGGTTGTATGTATGGGAAATGATATGGTAATGATGTTGCTATGATACATCTTGTTGCATGTGATTACATTGAGTCAATTGTCTTCCAAAGTTTAAGATATGACCATGAAATTTCTTTTTGTTTCTAGAATATTGGGAATAGGATGCCATTTAATTGCAATCCTAAACATATTTTATGTATCTCCTAAGTCCTTGGAAAGTGTTCCCCAACACTAGGATTAGAGAGAGATTAAATTCAAATGAAATGAACATGTAAATTGACATTTGTAATTATTCCTAAATGATAGGAACATGTGGGGATGCACAAGAATAGCTCCTAAAAAATAGGAGCACATGGGGCACCCACATGGAAGGTGGGACCCACCTTGTATCAGTTAATTTTTTGGAGAATTGATAACTCTTATGTAATGGATGTCTTGTTCCTATAAAGTAGGGATTAATATTTACAATGTATGTGGAGTGGCACTATCAGTTAAGTTTTAGTTTTAGTTTAGTTCAGTTTAGTTCATTTCAACTCAGTTTAGTTATCTTCAGTTGCATGTAGTTGACTTCAATTGACTTGAGTTGCATGATAGATAATAGGTTGATACTTTCAGTTAACAAGGGATGATCAATCATGCATGATGTTTTGCATGAATGGTGGAGAGATATGTTTCAATTAACAAAGATTGACTTGGACCCACCTTGGGAACCCAAGTTGGTATCTTGGAGTTAACATCTTTTGCATGAGAAGATATTTACAAGGTTGAGTTAAGTGGGCCTATTCTTGGGCACAAAATTTGAGGAGAAGCTTAGAAGATATTTTAAAAACAAACAATTAGTTAAAAGTATTTAGTTTGGGATGCCAAAATTGATGAAGGACTTGGTTTGACATTTTTTTTCATGGAAGAACTCTACTTGCACAAGAATGGTGTAGATATTTGTGAGGATCTTTATCCTCTTGTAATTGTTAACTTTTTGGGGTTTACAATGTTCATAATTATCTATTTAATTGCAGCAAGTTGAAGAGAGTTTCAAGAATCAGAGATTGTTGCAGGTTTGTAGGTTGAGCTTATGCGTGTGTGAGGGTTTGAAGCAGGGCATGGGATGTGTGGGTTCATGCTTGGTCACATGGAATGCATGGATAGCTTGTGCTGTAGAAAGTGTAACAAAGTTTATTTGCAAGTTGTGAAGAAGGATTGTTGAAGAAAAGGAAGCATATCAATCAAGGATTGATATAGTGTTATTGTAATCTTGTTCTAAGGTTAAATAATACAAGCACTATTGATTTTGGTGGTGGAGTTTTTTCTTGAAATGGTTTCTCCACATATATGTTGTGTCACTTCTATCTTCTTTTCTCATTCTTCTACAATATTCTATCTCTTTCTACCATTGGTAAAATGAATCTAAATAGATTAATCATTTACAAAGAATTGTGACAAAGAACACTTAATTAAATCTACAGTCTCATAGGTGTACAAGTTTAAAGCTACAATAATACATTCAATTGTCCAACATAGAAGTGGTCCAATAATAAGCACAAGTTGATTTTGTAGTTGAAGTTTATGTGAACGAGGGTGAGGAATTATCAATTGTGGTGTAATTGAATCATTTATTGTTTATTAATCTTTGGCATTTTGAAGCTTTTGGAGTCTTAGTGGATGATTTAGATGAGATGAAATCATCAAGGGCTTCATCAAAATCATCACTACTAAAAGGCTCATCATATGCATAGAAAACTTGTAGAAAAAGATTTAACATGATTAGATTGTTATTTTTTATCCAAGAGATTAACTACAACATCAATTATAAGGTTTAATTTTATGTTTATGCTCTTTAAGACGAGTTATAATCAAACACAACAAATCAAGTTTTTTATAGACATAGTTTTCAAACACATGTTTTAGAATTTCACAAAAAAGACAAATATTAGTCTGTATCTAAAAGTTGGTTAAAATTAATTAGTTCAAGGGTGCTAGTGCCCTAGACTAGAGGTATGAGCTTTTGAATTTTAAAATTATTTGACAACTAATATAGTAAAAAGAGGTCTAAGATTGTGACAGTCTAGGTCTAATACGGATTGTAAAATGTGTCCTAATGCAATGAACTAGGATTTGCAATATTTCCAAAAATGCTCATATTTTCTACCAATTCCTACAATAATTCAAAAATTTTATGCAATGTATCTATAGATCTATTGTATTATTGAAATTCAAATGAACAATATTTCAAATCTTATTGGAAAATTGAAAGAAACACACTTTCTTTTCAATACAAGAACACTTTTTTGCAAACATAAAGAGACTCAAATTTAGAAATTATTTTGATCAAAAATTTCATATTTAAGGAACAATAAATCAGAAAATTTCCAAGTGTAGGATATGTCAGGTTCACCAAAATGTGATATGGAAAAAGAGATCCTAGACCTAGTGTATAGATTACTAAGATCAATCTTTCTTTGGGTCAACATTAGAATCTAAGTAGAAAAGGTAATAAGATTGGCTAACAGCCTAAAAAGAGAGCCAATCTATGGTCTTGAACTTTGTTCTTTGGTTGTCTTAGAAATTTATTGAATTTAATGGGGATTTAATTGATTTAAATAACTATGACACCAAATCTGAAAATATAATTTATTTGCATAGACAAAAAAGAAAAGTCACATACTGAAGACAAATCTAAGAACTTGGGTAGATTTTTGTGCACCTGTTCAAAAAATTTAAAGCTAAATTGGGAGTTCAAGGGAAATAGTGCCCTTGATTGAGAACTGTAGATCATGATCTACAACTTTTTGGCCTAAAACCTATAGGTCTATACTTTGCTCTTCCGCTTTGCTAATTGTTGTCTTTGGATATGAACTTGTAAAATCACAACAAAGAGGGGGAAAGCGGTGGCTATATAGGATATTTCTTTGGTCAAACCCTTGTTTTGGTATTTTTATTTCCATAGATAGTCGATTGATTAATTGATAGAATGTGTGTACTCCTAAGGTCTTAAGTGTGTCTAAGGATGTAATGAGCTAAAAAAATAAAAATCTAACTCAAGTGTGTTAGACAAGGATTACTAAAGGACACAAGCAAGATCAACCCAAGAGAAAGTCAAAAACCTTAGGAAAAATCCAAATATGCAATTACCTTATTTCGGGTAGCAAGGAGATCAAAGTTGAAGATGAGAACACTTTGAAAACAATTCATTTGGTGCTTGAAGGAAACCAAAGCTATCTCCAAAAATGCAGGTCCCATCATGTCCTTCCATTGACATCAAACTCCAATCATTGTGTTAGCTTGATTAATTTTGAAACTTGCTTGTAAATTTGTAAAAATGGGTGTATTTTGGTAGAGCATTGTTGTATCAGTAATTGCTTCTTTTAATTTGAAATAATAATTCATTTATTTATAGTGGAACATAGGAATAAATCAAAGTGCAGGCTGACTCATATAATTTCAATTTTTAGAATTAAATTACCACCGATACCCAAATTTGAATTCACATCCCTAAAATTAGAGATCGACAAAAATGGGAAATCAAATTTGTTAGGAAAAACACCTAGAATAGGGTGCTAGCACCCCTTTCTAACTCTTTTGCACACATTCAAATATGATTTACAAGTTTAGGTTTTGCTTAATTAGGACTTATTCATAAAAAAAACACTTTTTGAGGTTAATTTGATGAAATATGATTGATAAGTCACTTTTTAGGGTAGCACTAACATGTTCTCCTAGGTTGATAGGAAATGTTAAGGCTAGGGAATGTCTCTGAAATACATTAATGGAGAGGATACTAAAACTAGTTGGAAAAATAAAGCATGAAATTGTACTTTCACCTTGAGAGAGTAAATTTTTTGACTCTATAGAGTGATGACACTCCACCATCAGTTACAAAAAAATAGTTTGTTGCAGTTGAAGGTAGAAATTTCATAAAAAAATTATGTACCTTCTCTTTCAACTAATCTCCTATCAATGTATCATATTATCAATATAGAGAAGGGCATGAAAGTTCACTTATCTTCAAACTCAATTCAGATAAGGAAGTGCACAACTATAATTTGATAGCTTTGGAAAGGGTTGATCATTAAGCTAGGTTACATACACCTTCTCTCTCTTTGCACCTGATGTTTTTCTCATGAAATTAATTACTCATTCAAATGGAGTTAGAAAATTATAATATGAGTGGTTGGACCACCTTAATTAGTACAACTTTTAGCAACTAAGTTAGTAAGATATGGTGACAGGATTTCCTAGAGTTAGATTCTCTAAGGGTCTTCGTGAGGGTTGCACCCTTGGGAAGCATCTTAAATAGAAAATTGACAAAGGAAAATGTTAGAGGGCTACATAGGCTTTGGAGCTTATTCACAGTAATGTATCAAGGGTATTTCCCCATCCATATTTCATTAAGGTAAGATATGTTCTCACTTTCATAGATGACTTCTCTAGATACACATGGGTCTACTTAAAAAAAATTTAAAGTCTTCAACAAATTTTTAGACTTCAAGGATCTTATTGAGAAATAGTTAGGAAAATTTATCAAACCTATTCATTAGACAGACAATAGAGGTGAGTATGTCAACATGTTTGAGTAGTTTTGTATAGTAGAGGGGATAGACTTGTAGTGCATAGTTATTTATACTCCCCTAATAGAATGATGTGGTAGAATTTAATAATAGACCCTTAAAAGAGATTTCTAATTGTATGATACACTCTAGGGGCATTACACGACAATATTGGATAAAAGCAATCAACTATGCTTGTTATATGCATAATCAAGTTCCTCATAAAACCTTGAAGGGAATCAATCCCTTTGAATCTTGGATAGGTTGGAAACCATTGATTGAGAATTTTAGGGTCTTCAATCTAGACATGAAACGTATACCAAAGAAAAATCATAAGGAAATGGAACCTCAATCTAAACCTTGTATCTTTGCAGGTTATCCAAATAATGTAAAAAGGTTATTGCCTACTCCACCTAATAACACATTGGTTGTCATTGAGAGGAGTGTTAAGTTTCAAGAGAGTCCTCCTAACCTTATACTTAACATTTCTCCTTCTATTGTTGACTCATTTGAATTTGATAATTCTTTTGACAATTCAAACCATCCACACCAAATTCTTGAGTTAGAGTCTTCTTCTTCTTCCAATTCTGATAGTGAGGAAAACAATGTGGATTCATATTCATCCACTTCTAGACAACTTTTGAGGATGATGTTTCAATACCTAACTCACCCACTTGTCATCCTCTTTGGTATAAATAGACACTTCAAAGTGTCTAGGAACTTGGGTAGGGAATCCAATAGATGATAGAGATACTTGATCAGACTATTAGATTATGCCACATGCTTTCTATGCCTTATCCTCTAAACTAAAAACATTCTAAGAGACATCAAGAACACATGGGCAGGATAGTGTTATGCATGATGAATATGATTCCTTAATAAAAAATCACACTTGGTACTTAAATCCACCTCCTAAGGGAAGGAAGATGGTTTGATGTAGTTGGATATATCATACCAAGATTTCCATAGATGTGTTAGTTGACAAGTACAAGGCACATTTGGTTGAAAAGGGATTTTACAAGCTGTTAGCATTGACTACACAAATACCTTTACACCCATGACCAAAATGACTTCAATTTGACTTAATCTCAAGCTATTTCCATAGCACATGGTTGATATGTGCAGCAAATGAATGTGAAGAGTGATTTTATTCACAAGGACCTCGCAAAGGAGATCTACATGGAACAACCACTAGGGTTCATTCATGATTCATCCTTAGTTTTCAGACTTAGGGAATCCCTCTATGTCCTCAAATAGGATCCTTGGGCTTGGTACACCAAAATGAATTACTTCCTCCTAGCTTTAGGTTTCACTTGGTGTCATTCATATCCTAATATATATCTCTTATGACAAGATGATTCATTGTTGATATTAGTACCTTATGTTGATGATATTTTGATCATTGGGAGCTCTACATCCACTACTACAACAATGAAGTTAGATCTAAACAAAATATTTAACATTAAAAACTTGGGTTTACTACATTACTTCCTTGGTATTGGCATTTCACAATCTAACTTAGGGATCCCTCTTGCATAACCCAAGTATACTCTTGATCTACTTGCTCAATCTCATGTGACTGACTAGAAGACATCTTCAACTCTCTCTTTATCTAGAGTCAAGATTGAGGTTGATTGTACTACACCATTAGTTGATGCAGCCTTGTATAAAAAATTTGTTAACAATTTCATCTATTTGACTCATATCAGGTTCAATATTTTATATGCAGTAGGCATGGTTTCAAGATTCATGCAAAAGCCTCATGAGATGCACTAGAAATAAATTAATAGGATCCTTCACTACTTCAAGTTATTCTCAGTTTTTGAGATTCATTATAGAGATAGCACAAAGGTTGACTTTGTTGGATACATAGATTCATATTGGGTTAGCGATACTCAGAATTGCAAGTCCACTCCAGGTTATAATTTCTCACTAGTTTTTGGTCCCATTAGTTGGTATAGAAAAAAGAGAAATTTTATTGCTTTATCAACCATGAGGTAGAGTATAGGGGATATGTGATTGCAACTACTAAGGTTATTTGGATTTGGGGTATTCTCATTGAGGTTGGTGTTAGTTGAGTGGGAGTTACACATGCCTACTTTTAGCCAATCTTTATTAAGTGGGTTAGATGCCCATTTTTAGGCTCCTTTGCCTCTATTTTTAGATGGAAGTTACTCTTCCTTGTCCTATATGTACATCTCCATTTCATAGGCTATTTCATTCATGTTATTGGATTATTTTGTGTTCATTGTATAGTTATATGTTTTTCTTTAACTTAGCTTGCAACAAGGAACAAACATGTGCTTGAATCACATGGCTCAAACTGGTACATGCATCCAATCTAGAAGATCTTGGCACACTCCTATAGGGGTAAGGGAGAAGTGTTCCTTAAAATCTTAAGATTGCTAAATGAGACACAAGTTAGACTTCACACAAATCCATATTATAAAAAGTGTGAACTACAAACCTTTCCAAAAGATGGGTATGTGTAGGATCATGATAGTCCAAAAAGTGGCAATATGATAGGTATTTGTAGGGTATGTGGCTGATGACATTTGTTTTACCCAAAATTGATGAAATGAAAAGGGTTTTTTAAGGAGATTCTTAGCTTTCCACCAATATAAATTATGCTTTACTTTGAATTTAATAAATAATTATTATTCATTTTCTATTTGAATTACGACTAAAGTCTTAATTGATAGGATGATTCAAAAACATCTATAGCTTTCAAACGGTATCACATTTTTTCAATCCAAAATATGCGTCACATTCTATGCTTCGCATACTATAGGATTAAAAAAAGAAAAATTGAATTTCATGAAGTTTTGACCAAGTTAAGGTGGTCAGACATACAAGTTTTTATATTTTTAAAATTTGTAATAAAAATATTACAAAAAAAAATGCATCACATTCAGACATAAGTCCTCTACTTATGTCTAAAGTCTTATAAAAAAATATTATCATTTTATTGTGGTTAGGGTGGTTAGACATACACCTACTTCTTATTTTTCCTGAAATTTAAGTACTACTACATTGAAATTTCAATTTTTCAAAATAGATTTAAAAAAAAACCTAGTAGTTTAGAAACTACATTCAATTTGCTACAGATTCTATTCTTACATATTTTAGAAATAATATAGATAACTTATTCAAATTTTTACGTCAAATTTACTAACTTTGATTTTTCTAAATTTTTTGCCACTTAAGGGCCTGTTTTTTCCATGATGATCCTACACATACCCAGATAATAATATGTAATGTGTTGTTATCCATAGAAAATATAATTTCAATACATTAAAAAATTACACAGATTTATATTGAATATGTACAACATAATACATTATTACTACCTAAGTGCAAACATATATAATATTTAATCTCAATGGAAAAACAATATGGAGTGGTACTAGGTTGATCTAATCCATTGGAGTTTCCTTTGCAAATTTTTTGTCTTTTATCTTTTTGCATTTTTTATTTTTTTAACTAAATGTTTGAATGTGAACTAGATATGTTCACTTAAGTGTTTGACTAGATATTTTCTCCACATAATTTATGGATGATTTCTCTTGCAAATCAATCTCATATCTCTAGATTTTTTATAAGTTTGGGGTATGGAGCCAGTATTACTCTTCACACAAGCTCAAGCTCTTTGTATTTAAATTATTCTGAATCTATGGTTTCATGTGTATGATTTATGTTAATAAAAACATGTTAAAAATAAATAAGACAATCACTTGTATGGTATTGTACCACACATTTGGATTGTGGATAGTGTTTCTTCACCTTCATTGATGGATGGGGAGGAAAGGGACATTCTCATGATGGGTTCAAAACCTTCTCTGATTAGTAGTAGGAATATGACAGATTAGAGGATTAACTTGCAAAGTTGAGCTTAGAGTTTTTTGGGTACTGTTTATGGTGTACATTATTTTTGGACCACTTTTATATGTGTGGTTGGCTTCAAAACCTATTGTATTCTTATCATGGATGAGAGTTGTATTTTGACCCCTTGTATATCTCAAGGATATGTAATGATGTTGTCTTCATTGAGTACTAGATATCTACTAGTGAGACTCTCATATTGTTGCAATGTACTTGAGATGTACTTGTTGTGCTTCCTTATTGTAAGTTACTCGAGTGAGCGATATTTATTGTATAAATCTCATTGGTTATCACTTATAAATTTTGAGATTGCATTTTTTAGGTTGTTATAGAAACTCTATGTTACTTTGTATTATATACATGTTAGCACATAAAAGTATAGGTATAGGGATTATTGTTTTTCTTTCATAGGATTTTTTTAAGAGTTACTTGTTTGAAAATATTTTTGATAATGAAGGTTTATAATTTAATTGGTTTACTTTAATTAGTGGATGATGAAATGTTTCTTAATATACCATTTAGAAAGGTTCAAATTCTTCAAAGATGCGATTAAGTAGGTTTGATCCCTAGGTGACTTTGATGATCCAATTCCTCTTACTTAAAACATTTTAGGGTAAAAGCACAAAGTTGTGTCACACTTTTATAAATGAAATGACTAACATTGATCCAAATTTTTAACTTGAGTCACTAAAAAGTGAAATATATGTTTTAAATTTAATAATGAAGTAAACTGATAGAATGTGTATTTTATGTTTGCAACTTTTTTTAGATAAAAAAATATTTTACTATAGTTTTTCTATAAAATTGATTTTATACTTTAGTTGTGGATAGAATGTTGAAAAAAGAATTTAAATGGGATGTTGCTCTTTATATAGTAAATTTGATTATTTTTCCTTCATTTTTTATTATTTTTGTATTTACAACTTGAAACTTTAGTGCATGGATTTATCTAATGCATCATATTTTTTTTCAAATTTTTAATTAATTTTAGTATTTTTCTTGACAAGATAATCAAACCTTATATTTTGGTGTGAAGGCGCTCATCAATCCTGGTTTGGCTCTAGTGTTGAAGGTCGTGTTTCAGGAGTTGCTCATTGATCCTGGTTTGGCTTCGATGTTCAAGGTTGTGTTTCAGGTGGGAAAAAGGTTGAAGAGTCCACTTCAAGCTATAATAGCAAGTTGCACACTTTAAGTGGGGTCATGTTTGGTATTTGACTGCAAAATGGAGTATCAACCATGAAATTACAGAGCCCCAGTTGCCATTCACCCATGGGAGCTACCCTTTTTAGGGTGCATTGAGAAGGAGCATTTACTGTAGGCATTTAAGGTAAATTGTCCTACCATTCTCAATTGTATCAAGTCAGTAATAGGAGAGGAAATATTGCATACTAGATCTAAGAGAATCATCTTTCTTGCAAATCTCTTGTTGATTTTCATTTCCAATGTGTTGGATTTAGTGGAAAACTTCAATTTGGTTCAGTCCATTGCAAACAAGGTAGTGAACAAAGTTTATTTGGAAGATAATGCTTTGTTGAAGAGTGTTCAAGCATATGATTTCACTCAAGGTGAGGGATTTATTGGTGGTTTGTTTCCAAGGCATTACCTTCTGCATAAACAAAGATATGTTGATGTGTATGAGGGTATGAAGTTATTTATGCTTAGAGAATCCTCGAGTTACCTGTATATAGCACTCAATAGGCACCATTTTGAGTTCGACAGGGATGAAATTGAAAAATTCAAGAAAAAATACCATGCCATTTCAATTATCATGACACATGACTCTCCACAAGGCCTACAAATAAAAACTACACCGCAAGTTTGTAGAGCAATCAAGGATAATCGTTAAGTGCCAGACGTCAACATAACGGTGCATTCTCAAGCTTTAGCAACAAACCAAGTGCATGTGGTAGCTCAAGAGGAATAGGGTGAAAATTTAGTACAATGTTCTCATAGGGGTAGTTAGTAACACCATGGTTGTAATCTTTTTTGTTTAAGTTGGCAAGGGAACACTTAGGTTTTGGATGTAATTTTGTTTGGGCAACTGGGTAGATGAAATTTTTTCTATGTTTTTGATCCAACTTGTAGAATAGACACTCTTGCCTTCTATGACAAATATGTAATTATCTATTATGATTATTAATATAATATGCAAGCACCTAGTCTTTTGCTTAAAATAAATAAATAAAACTATATATACATATATTTTATAAACTACACTTATAGATCTACAATAAGGTATTTTTATATTTAAAAAACAATTATTTACATGAGTAAGAGTTGTTGAAACATTAAGATTTTTGAATAGTTTTAATTTTTTTTGGTAAATTGGTCTCAAAGTGGTGCTACACGTGCATTTAGTGAATAATTTTAGTTGGAAAAGTTGTGAGCATATCTAACCTGGTTAGGATGAATCTAGCTAGATCAAATGTTTGACCAAAATTATTTTTTAGTTAAAAATGCATACATTCACTTGTGTTGATAAGTTGGTTGGAAGTGTGACACAACTTTGTACTTTTACCCCTTAGCTAAATGACAACTTTTAGTTTAGATGTATGCTTTCTCATTATGTTAAACATGCATAAATGCCAATATTTATGCAATATAATTATTTTTAACCAAAATGAAAATGAAAACCAATTTTTTTTTTTAATAAATCAATTAATAAAATTGAAATTGAACTTTAGGAAGTATCAAACAAATTAAGAAGAATTGAAGGATAAGTGAGAACCATTGAATGATCTAAACGATATGAATTTTAAAACAAACTATATATTTAAATTTTTAAAATAGGAATTTAAAAAAAATTATTTGTATAATTTTTGTATGGATATTTTTTAAGTTTTTGAGAGATAATAAGATAAAAATGGGAGTGTTGTTCTGTTTGATTAATACTTAAGAATATTAATACAAATTTTCAAGACTATTCTTCATGAAATTGAAAGTTGATCTCTAAATTTCTCTTAATATAATGCTTAATATTAAAGCAGTTCTAACAAATGAAAATTTATTACCACTTTGATGATAGATGTCCACACTAAATAGAACAACCTATATGTTATTCCATATAAACACTATCTATAGATTCTAGAGTTGAGAAGTGGTTCCTTGAGATGCTTTAGAAGAAAGATCATATGATCATATGCCCAAGTTAATACAAGAAGATAATATCTAATTCTAAATTGTACCAGATTGTACGTACAAGTTACAACATAGCCCTGAAGATCAAAACTTGCGTGCATTTGGATTAGGCTAAACTAACCTACATTGAGAGAAAATGAGTGGAGTCTAAACTAACGAGCAAAAGTCAATTGCAGTGCGGACAACTCCCACACATTTACGTACACCCACATCCTGGCTTTATTAAAAAACAAAGAAATGTCTTGGGACAGAGAATACGTTCGTTATGCATGTACAAACCAGTTAAGAATGTCTATTGCACTGAACTTGCCAAAAAGTTTGTCATAATCAGAGGCTGAAAACACAGGGGATTTTCTATTGATTTGTGCCAGTAAATATAAAAATGTACTGAAAATTTTACAAGAATGTTAAGATCCCGATGACAGATGGAAAGGAAGTCAATCATCAAGCCAATCCAAACTGAAATGTGCTTCCACGATTTCAACTCTAAGCTCCGGAATCGAAATGTTCTTGGACCGCAACCACTGATTCCCAATCTTCTCATCACAGGTGACAAGCTTCAGAGAACTTAGTTCACAAACAGTTGCCGGTAACTTCCTCAAACGAGAACACTCTCTCATATCAATTTCCCTCAACTTTTTCAGTTGTCCTATTTCCTTTGGAAGTTCTTTCAAACCCTCACATATTGAAATGTCCAGATATTCCAGCTGTCCAAGTTTTCCAATTGATGCAGGAAGCTCCTTCAGGCCTGGTAATGCAGATAACCTTAACATTCTTAGATAGCTCATATTTCCAAAATCATGTGGTAAATTCTGAAGCAGATGGCAGTTGGTAGTAGACCACGACAGAATGGAGCGCATATTACTGACACCAAGAGGCAACTCCTCCAAATCGCTGCTGTGGTCCAGGTTAAACTCTTGGAGCTTGGTGAATGTGGATATATTTCTAAATCCTTCACATAAGCTCAAAGATAGCTTCTCTACATTTTGCAGTGCTTCAATGCTCTGTTTTTCAACAAGGGGTGAAATCGACCTCTCAAAGCGGACACTTATGAGTTGAGAGAGTGAAGATAGGATATCGAGACCTTTGATCGTTGCCTTCTTTGTACCGCAATTGGATACCATCAGAAATTTCAGTTTTTTCATGGATTTCACAAATGGGGGAAGAAAGTAATCTGTCGAAGTAAAGAGTAACAACAGAGCCTCTGTTTCGGGGAAAGTCATATCGTACCAGTCATTTTCCTCCATAGGGCCTGCATGATAAATTTCAAAGGAAATCAAATTAAATTGGGCATTAATTATGACTACTAGTTACATATGTTAAATTCTCATCATAGTGAAGTTGAGTCCAGGAGAGAAAATATGTAAGGTAAAAAAGAGTGCTTGTATTTGCGATGGAGACAAGAAGAGCTCTTAATGTTACACTGAGAAAAATATTGAGAATTGAAAACAGTAGTGTTGCATATTGCTGCTTATTAGGAAGGAGGACGTTTGGAGCATCCATAAAAATTAGATATTTTTGAATAGTTTGCGTAGTCTGCCGAGTTTATTGACTGAAAAAGCGATTAGAATAGCAATGATATAGTACTAGTTTTTCAGTGTCGATGATAAACAGATTTCATGCACATGCCAGCCAAGTTGTTACTTATTTAAAATAATGATGTAAACCTTTCTATGGAGAAAATTATGTTTGAAATTCAATTCTATTCTACAATTTGACATCAAAAGTGAACATTAAAGCACTGGTTATTCTTTAAAAGAAATGTTTTTGACCAAAATGCATGTGTATGAGATTTTCAGTAAACTCACCGGTGAGAATGGAGAGAATTTGAGTATCAAATGCTCTATCATTAAGCAACTCCCGTTTCGCCAACAAACTACAGTCCTTCCTTGTTATGACCAACCTCTTACTGTGAACTATATTGTCTTGGTATCCCAAATACAAGGCCAAATTTCTCAGCATATTATGCTGAGAAAAGTATAGCTCCGAAGCATTTCCATATGAGATTGATGCAGTTCCTCTGTGAAGTGCAGGCATGGCAGGTTAGTGTTGTAAAACATGGTTACAAGAAATCTAATATATAGAAGGAAAGACAACTACCTTTGATTGCTAGTTAAATTTAACAAATTTTTGCTTGCAAGTTCCGATAAGATGTCAAAAGCATCATGCCTTCGTAGCTTCCGAACATAAACCCAAATGTCCAATAGTGCATCAACACTGTCTTTCCTGTCCCTTGGAAATAACGCCAAGTCTAAGAAACATTCCTTGGCTTCATCGTCTAAAGAATCAATACTGGTCTGCAGCAATCTAAATAGTCCCTTTCTGTGATAATCTGATATATATTCTCCTTCACAAATCTTCTTTGCCCTCTTCCAAACCTCGTGCAGCTCCCCATGCATAGAACTTCCAATCACCTTTAGAGCAAGTGGCAGACCATCACATTCTGTTTGAACCTGCAATTCATAAAACATAAAGAAAATTTATATGCTGACCTTGTCAGACAACAAAATCTAATTAATAATATAAAAGGCTCAGAAAACAATAATTGTTTCATATAAATCCATACCTCCTTTACTAGATTCATATCTACATCGCTTGGAATTGATGTCTGTCCAAATGCCCAGAAGCAGAAAAGCGACAGAGCATCCTCTGTGCCCAACAATGGTAATTGATAGAGTTGTGAAGTGGAGGTTCTAGGGATGGTGGACTTGTCTCTGGTAGTTATAAGAGTCTTGTATGCAGGACCTTCAAATAGTAAATTTTCCAAACTTTTACTAGACCAAACATCATCCAGAATAATTAGAGTTGGCTCGGATTGCCTCGAAAGCAACTGCTGCAGCTCTATGTGCGCATCTGCCACATCCTGAAATTCTGGTCTTTTCCTTCTAGCTAATTTCTCCCACATGGTTTCTAATATTCCTTTTAGGTTTGGGGATTGTGAAACAGTGATAAAAATCACATTGTTGTCAAAATAATCTGGAATCCATGAAAAAGTAAGTGTATTTTAGACTAAATATCTTAACATGCATGAAAATATCTTAGCCGGAGTAGCATAGCACCTCCTATGATATAATACAGATTCTACATTGAAGTAATGTGGCAAAGAAGAAACTTTAGAAAAGCCAGAAATTTAAAATAGAATGGTTTTTTAAATAAATGAATAACATTCAGAAAAACATGAACACAATTTACAGGGTATATCACCTTTAATTTGCAGATCATTGCATAGAGCCAGTGCGAGAGTTGTCTTTCCACCACCTCCCATGCAATGAACGCCAACGACCGACACCTCGTTTCGGAACAAAAGCCTCTTCAAATCCCAAATACGTTTCTCCAACCCCACGTAAAACTGAGACTTTGCCGGAACACTATCAAGATTAGAGTACGTGGAATCATTCGCCATTTTAGAACTGTAAATAAAATCCGAAGCCAATTGTTGAAACTCTTACAGACGGTTAAATTTTTTCCAATTTGAAGCTTACTGCTACTTGATTTCTTGTCTTCGCAAAGCTATTGATTATACATGCCTCCTTTATATAAGAAATTGAAGCGGCGATTCTAAAGCTTGTCGGTTTTAATAAAAGAGACGTATACGTGAAATTTTCTGCTATTCAAAAGTGGCGTGTTTGCTTGCTGGTAAAGTTAAGTTCAGGGAGAGGACCAGGTAGGGGAGAGTATCCATATCTAGCATGTTCTAATAGGTGTTAGTGTTGATGATGATTATTTATAATTGAAAGAAATGTATTCTTTAAATCTAAAAAGCAACAAATCATGTGATGTCATATCAGCACATCAATGAAACATGATTTAGTGTAAAGTATAGCCTCACTTTTGTTTTGACCTTTTTGGACACCTAGACTAAAAAAATGCAAATATGACATCATATTTGATGAAGTGACCTTGAAACTTTAATTATAAACAGGAATCATCTTTTTCAACTCTCCATCCTGATGATGGCTCACTGTGTGTGATCCGAAACGTTGATGAAAAAAGAGACCACACAATCAAATCCATAAGCAATAGATTCAACAGGAAACTTGTCAAATAAGCTATTGTAAAAAATTGAAAGTGATTTGAAATTTCCAAGAAGCCAGAAATTAAGGTCCTCTTCCTCGCAGCTTCTTATAAAGCTTACTTTCTGGCAGAAAGCATTCCTTCTCTGAGAAAAGGCTTGTGAAATCTTTATAAAGGATGCAAAACCCTAATTGGTAATCCGTGTCCTTCTCCTCCGTGTGAGATCTTTGTCCTCGCGAGGGTTCATGATTGTTTATATCCAGACGACGTGTATTCCAGGAAGCCTCGGATTTGCCGGAAGGGCAGCGAATTCGAACCTATGATCACTGTTCCCTTCAGAGCTGATGGCTTCGGAGCATACTCTGTTTCCGTTCATCAGTAATCCTGTCCAAAGTACACAACAATAATTTATCATTTACGGTAGTGTCTAATGCAAATCTTATAATTACAGAAATTTTTCAACGAAACATGAAATGGGTGTATTAGATGCTTTCATTTTTAAGAAGGTTGCGGAACTGAAGCAGCAAAGTATGAAGAGGAATGAAATACAGAGAAAGGAAATTTGAACTTCTTGAACGGAATGAAATCCGATTGGATTTTCCTGATTGCTGTAACCTGCCGTGCAATTTCCTCCTCATTTCCCTGCGTTCCTTTTTAGTTTCACAAAAGCATATATAAATCGGATCCCCTTCTTTCTCTCTTTCTTTTCACCATTGTTGTACTTCTGGACGCTTTTAACGTCTTCGAGGATGTGATGTGATGAAAAATGCTTCTTCTGCTTCATTCCCCGCGTTATTTGACTAATTATTGCCCCCTTCCTCCCGCTCTCCTCCCCTCCCCAACATACACTCCTCAGTGGGTCACATAGTGAAGCACTTTAATATCGAATTGCTAAACACTTTTTATCCATAAAGTATGCAAAGTGACAAATCATGTGATGCCACATCAGCGCATCAATAAAACAAGACTTAGTGCACCACTAGCAGTCTCACTTTTTTTTTGGGCCTTTTTGAATACCTCAACAAAAAGCATGCTGATGTGGCATCATATTTGATGATGTGGCTCTAAAATGAAATATAGAAGCACATGAGTTGCCAAAAAAACCGTTGTACAAAATTGGGAGTGATTTGAAATTTTCACGTAGGATTTTGAGAAACGCAAAGTTAGGGTGATCCACTATGGGCCCCTCTCCCCTCTATATATATACACACACGGGGTTCAAGATTAGTGTAATAACCATGCAAATATCATTGTAATAAGATTTGTTTATCGAATTGTTAACAGTTGTCTCTATCAACGAATTGAAAGTTATATTTTTTCAAATTCAGTAATTTTTTTTTTCTAAATTAAATTATTTAAAAAATAATTGTTTAGTAATTTGATTGGTTAATGTCTTTCATTTCTTATTCTAATCTTTAGGTGAAATAAGGATAAATTCTTTGTGAATGTTGTGAATTTCGTACAATAATTAAAATTTCATATTCTAAACACACACAAACCTCATGGAGCATTGTTTTAGATTTGCTCTCAATTCAATAAAGGATTGTGGATGTTCAACTATTCTGCAAGCTCTTCAATAACATAATGACATCATGATTTAGAAATTCAAAATGGATAAGAGATTTCCAAGGGGCTTCCCTAATTCTTGAAAGGATGGTGGATTTATAGATTTTTAGGTAAAATATAATGGCTAAGGTTGATGTAATGAATTTGAAGGACTAATAATTTGATTTATATTTAACTAGTTTGATTGACTAATAAACTCAATTGATTGATTAGCCAACTAATTTAATTGACCCATTAACTAGTTTAATTGATCAATCTACTAACTTGAATGATTAGTCAACTAACTTGATTGTTCAATCAATCAATTTGATTGAGAGTTGACTTGATCAACTAATTAGTTAACTAAGTTGATTTATGAATGAATATGGAACTAACTTAATTGACATGAATGAAATGTGAGTGAAGATAAATAGGATTATTTATTTATTTTAATTGGATATATGTACATGGATTAATTGAGAGCCAATTAATTAATTAGTAATGATTAATCAATTGATCAGACATATGTTGACATAAGGGGGAATGTAATTAATTGATCACAATAATGTAATCAATTTATCAACAAGGTGAATTGATATGATAAAATTTAAAAATTGGTGATGTGATGAGATGATAAAAATGAGAAATTGATATAGCAGTATTTTAGTCAATTACAAGTTTGCAACACATCAGAAAACTCATGTTATGCATTATAAGATGTTTCATGTTTCATGTTTATGTTTATTTGTTATTTTGAGCACTAACATTTGTAGGATCTCCAAGCATCCTCCTATTTATCCTTGTATATGATTAGTAAAGTGAAGTCATTCCAACTATATTATTTATCATTCATTTTTATCCATTTGTATTTTCTCTCCCTAGAGCATGTGATTTATATTGTCATCATCATAACTATTTGTGGAGGTGAAAACACCAAAATGAGTTTTGACCAAGGCAAGACCCTATACAACACAATCCTTCTCCCCTTGTCATTCTTGTAGGTTATAGGTCTTAAGTGGATTCAGGTGGATTGGAGATATCAAGGCATCAAAATCATAGTTCAAGAATCCATGTACCTTTCATCATTAAATTAGGGTAAGCTAATTATTCATAAATTATTAGACTTCAAAACCTAATCTCAGTCTTCAAGGACCCTTAGACTGTGATGCATCTATATAGGTTCTAAAACCCTAAAATTTAGCATCTCCAAACTAGGGTGTCCAATTACCCAGTCTTTCTAGAACAACCTCAAATTTATATGCCAAGTTCCTCTTGTGTGCACTTTTGAGCTAAAGTTCCCTATTTTTTTCTTTTTGCTCTGAGTTTTCTAGATTTTGTAATAGTTCATTTATTTAGTCTTAATTTACCTAGTTTACAAAATTTGACAATCAATCATCACATCTCATCAACCTCAAACAAAAAGGGGACCAAAACCTTGACTAAGTATTTTTCTTTCCCTTGAGGAAAACAACCAAATAGTTTCTCTTGGTTACTTTTGTGTCCCCCAATATTGAGGGTGGAATGTGTGATTTAGGTTCATTCTTTTCCCTATATCTCATTTCACCATAGATCAAAGTTCATTAAATATTATGTAGACATGATAACTTATATTTTAAATTAATTTAAATGTAATGCAAAAGATAAATTATATGCATGCAAAGGGCTCAACCACATTGTGAGTTTTCACAACATATAGATTCCAAAAGCACCACCAATTTAGATCAAGTTCAACATAGGGATTCACAATGACTAAGGAAGATGAGATAGCTAAACATAAGCTATGCCAACTTCTCCACATACCAACCATTTGTCTAATACCTATAGTTTTTTTGGAGAATTAAAAGTGAAACATTAAGTTTACTTGATCCGTACAATAATAGTAGAATAAATATAATCCAACTAACATGATATGATATCATCAAATCTATTACAAATCATCTACAACTATCATGATCCAAGAAATAAAATATATAATCAATAATAACACATAATGCTAAAACATTGAAATGATTTAACATACAAAGACATAATATATTGATCTCATTATGCATAGTTGGGGAACCAATGCCAATACAAAAAAAAATTCAAAAAACATAAATTTTCCTACAAATAATATCCATAAGAGAATCCAAAATACACCATCAAAACACCTTAATGGTACAATAAGGCTCATCAAATTTTTTGATGAAATGGATTGAATAGTACAAGAATCACATAATACATTGCTAAAACACTCAAAATATTGTGTATATCATATGAATTAGAAATCTCACAAGACAAAACAAGAGTGGGAATTACATACATTTCTATTGTATGCATGAAAATCCCTAGACCTCTATTTTATTACATGTTGTCAATATGAAACCATGTTCCCTCAAACCCTTGACATCAATCCTAGAGATTATTCTCTACTTTTTCTATAGTAGTATGAATTTCCTTGGACCCTAACCTTCCAAAATACAATTTCACAAAACCTTTCCATTAAAAAAAAAAATCACTAATCATTAGGGCCAACTAGGGACACCATTAATGGGGATAAATCTAAATGTTATAAAACTCTCAAACAAGTCTTTGCACATATGGGGTCATGCTAGGCCTTCAAATATGATATAAGGAAAGAAATCTAATGAATTTGGATCATCTTTATCATCACACCAACACCCAAATCCCAATTCAATTACTTGTATTCATTTATTAGATCTAATGGCAAAAAGTTCTTTGATTTTTGGAGGTCAAATTCATATAGAAGTCACACACACACTTCAACTTGGAGGAATACAACAATGTTTTGGATAGTTTAGTAGTTTGATCATTTTTAAAATATATTTATAATTAATACAATCTTCTATATTAGTAAATATTTGTAGCAACATGTCTATGTAATCATTTGAATGAAATGTGGAAATGAAAGACTCTATTGTAGCCAATTTATACATGCAAACATGTTTATTTTATGTGGGTATTTCAATTGTAAATTATATTTTATATCATAATAGGAAAACTTAGTGAGCACTTTATAGACTTGCTATGACTTGTGAATTCTTCAACTCACCATGTTGAGTCTTCTAGCTTACTATGTCAAGAGTCAACATGACTTGTGTGTTGAGTGAAAGGAAGGTTATGTTGAGTTTTTAGCTCTAACTCATGTTATTTTATGAAATTGGAAATGGATTATAGCAAAACCCACATAATTTTTCCCATTTCACTTTAGTTTTTATGTTTTCAATCTTATTTCACCCAAAAAAATATGCCTTGAATACCCATGCGATAAAAAATTGAGATAAGGGATTTGAAGGAGATTATAAGGCACCTTAAAAATTCAAACCAATATGTATATATTTCTTTTCTTTTCTTGATTTTTAAATTATAAAAGTTGAGAACCTAGGGGAAATGCCGTCCATTTCCCTTCCCCCTATTTCCTAACTTTTTTATTGCATTTATATTCTATTTTATCTTATAAATGTTTGTCACTTTGCCATAATATTATTTTCCAATACCCTATTGATTTTTTATTTTCTATAGTAAAATCAACAATGTCAAGTTCAATTCAAATGAGTGGTAAGACCCTACATAGAAGTATGGTATTCCACCCATGTTGTCAAGAACCAAGTTCATTGTATTAAATGCTAGCTTCTTATGATATGAAAAATTAATGATTTAAAATTTATCAACTTGTAGAAATACTTAATCATGATATATGAAGGCATGACCAAATGTAAGTCGAAGAGATTATGAGGGAAATTGATTTCCTACTTACTAGTTATGAAATAAAATGGAAAGCAAAGAACAAAGGAAGCAATGGTAGTGACAATGAATAGCAATCCTAATTTATCTATAGATTCTTTGGCTACCCCAAACATTTGTCATCCACTTTCCTCTACTAATGAGACTCTTGAGAGTTCTACTTCTAACTATTTTACTTCTTCATTGACACCGAATTTCTTTATTCCATGAAATTATCGAGGAGAACAACCCTCACTTGAAGGTACTAGAAATAAAGTAAAAAAACCATGAGGCTAGGATGAGAATGAAAAACTTTTAGTACTATAATATTTTACCCTTCAGTGTGGATATGGTCAACAAGCCATATTGGGAAGGTTTGGTGAATACATTAATTGTTTGTAGTAAGGTGTTTAAGACTCCAACAACTAGGGATTTTAGTGTGCTATTGCTAGAAGAAAATCATAAAAAATACTTAACTTGTAGTTGATAATCAAAATAATTTATGAAAAAGAAAGGGATACAAAATTTTATTGGATGGATGGAAAAATGGGAAGAATAGGAATCTCCTTAACATTTTAGTGTCTTCTAGGGACACATTGGTTTTTTTTTTAAGTCCACAAAAGCCTTGTGCGAAGCCAAAAAATTTAAGATTGTGGAATTCATTGGATGGGGTGATCCAAGAGGTTGTATTTGAGAATATTTTCCAAATTATCATGGAAAATGCAACAACATATGTATCCATGGGTAGCCTTATTATGGAGAGGCATCCTACTATTTATTGGACTCCTAGTGTTGCACATTGCCTAGATTTGATGCTTAAAAAAAAAGAAATTAGAGGCTTCAAAAGCATGCTTGACTACATGCTAAATAGATTACCATATTTATCTATAAATATACTTAGGTACTTTCTTTGATGATAAATAACACAAATGGAAAGGATCTTGTGTGACTAGGAGTGACACAATTTGCTAGCCATTTACTCAATTTGTGAAATATTATTGATATAATTCCTTCTCTCAAGGAAATGTATGTGTTCTATGACTAGATGAAGTCTCCATATTAAAAAAATATTGGAATGGAGAAGATTCCAAGAATAGTTTTTGATAAATTATTCATAAAAAATGTAGAGTAAATCAAAATAAGTAACAAATAAAAACATAAAATTTAACAAAATTTAATATAAAAATTTTTGGTTATTTTTGTCATAAATTTAAAATGTTTTTATTTTCTTAGGTGAAAAAACCTTTGGTCAAGGTTATTCATTTGGTGGATGGTAATGGTATGTTAATAGGTTACCTTTATAAATCCATGAATAAGGACAAAGAGACATTTTTTATTATGGTGGGAACAAAAGAAAATATAAAATTTTATATGGCACACCACTTGTTGTAGATGGACATTTGAAACAACTTCACTATCCAATACATTCCTTGGCCTAGCCTACTACTTGAACCCAAAATTTTACTTCTCTAATACATTTAAGGATGATGAAGAGGTCATCAAAAGCATTGTTTCATGCATTGATAAGATGGTGCTAGAAAATAAGATGAGACAAAATTATTGATGAGTTAATGGTCTACAAGCATGCAAAGTAAAATCTATTTTCTATGGCTCAAACAATTCAAAGGAAAGAAAAAAGCCATATAAAAAAAATTCTTTTATTTTTAGCTTAATACTAGAACTAGAAACTAAGAACTTTAAAGTTTGAATGTAAGCTCTAATTTTTTTGCTTAATTTATTTTTTAAATATTTTTATACATTTATGATTGGATAATTATTATGTTGGCATACCAAGTCTCCAAATGCTAACTGATTGTGTTTTTTTCCCAACCCTATAGTGCTTAAATGGGTGCGAACACAATTGGAGCCTATTCGAGATCATTCACACATAATAAAAAAAGTTGACCTAGGAGTGCCTCAATGACCTTGTCTTTGGGTTAGTGCAGGATCATGGGGGTCCAAACTAGGCCTCTAAGTGGTGATGAAAATTCAGAAAATCAGAGTTAGACAACTTGACATAAAAATTTGAATAGGTTATTAACATAATTTGAAAAATATATAAGAACAAAAGTTGTAGCAAATTTGTTTTGAGAAAATTGGAAATTTCAATGCAATGGTACTAAATTTTCAGGAAAAAGATAAGAAGCAGGTGTATGTCTAACCACCCTAAGTACAAGAAAAAAATAATTTATTTATTTATTTCTGAATTTTTCAATATAAGTAGAGGACACATGCCAGGATGTTCCAATTTTTTTTTGTATTTTTTTTCTATGTAAATAATTAGTTATGATTTTTTTATTAGAACTTTTCAGAATTATTAAAACATCTGTATCTGACCGCCATAACTTGGTCAAAAATTTATGAAATTCATTTTTTTTATCCTATAGTATGTGAAGCATAGAATGTGGTGCATCTTATAGATTCAAAAAATGTTAAGTAGTTTGAAAGTTATATAAGTTTTTCAATCATCCTATCAATCAGGACTTTAGACATAATGTAGGTAGAAAATCAATAATAATTATTTATTAAATTCAAAATAAGGAAAAAGTTATATTGGTGTAAAGTTGACAATTTTTTCTATAAACCCTTTTCGTTTGATGAAATTTAGATAAAAAAAGTCGTTAGCTACAAGGGCGAACTTTGAAAAACTAAGTAAATTTTCAAAACACGCTTTTTGGGTTGACTTTCCATTTATAAATGGATATCCATTTAGAAACACATATCTATCTATAAATAGATATCTGTTACTTGTATTATTTACAATACGTAATATTATATAATATGTATTATGTATTATGTATTTACAATATATAATATTATGTATTATATATAATATATAATATATTATATTATATTATATTATACATTATTATATTATATATTATTGTATTATTATATTATTATATTATATATTATATATTATATATTACTATATTATATATTATATTATATGCTATATAGTATATATATGAAATATGAAATATTATATTAACATTATGTAATATATCTTATATAATATATTTAATACATAGTATATATTATATATTTATTGATGTGTGGCCAATTCACAAGAGAGAGAGAGGGAGTGGGAGGGACTTGAGAGAGAAAGACCTGAGAGGGAGTGAGAGGCTTGGAGAGGGATGGGAGAGAATGAGAGGGATAGAGATGGGAGAGAGAGGGAGGGAAGGAGATATATATAGTAGTGAGAGAGAGAGAGTGGAGAGGGAGAGGAGGGAGAGGGAGAGAGAGATGAGAGGGAGAGAGGGAGAAAGGAGAGAGGGTTGAGATGGAGAGAGAGAGAGAGAGGGAGGGAGAGAGGAAGCTCTGAGAGACTTTAGAGAGAGAGAGAGTTGAGACAGAGAGAGGGATGGAGGGAGAGCGAGAGAGAGGGATAGAGAGAGAGGGAGAGACCCAAGAGAGAGGAAGAGAGAGAGATAGTTGTGAGGAAGAGTGTTTTCCCGTGTTGGGACCCTCTAGAATAAGAAGTGATACAACCATCAAATGAAACCATTACAACTCAATTCAACATTCATGCCATTAAAACCTTCAAGCTTAATAACATGTCATTAGATCATTCATGTAAAAGGTATATTTAATCATCATGAATAAGAATCATTATCTTTCAATCATGATACATAAACAAGAACATTATGTACACCATAGGGGTTTGATGCAACTTTCAAACAAAATACTTAGAATACATCAAGACACATGTTCATTAGATTGTTCATGTGAAATCTATACAATAATCATGATCAACAAATAAGACATCAGTCAACCATAATGCATGAATAAACACTATATATGCACACTATATATGAACAAACAATCAATTAATAGATTATTTAATATTTATTACTAAATTTTTCTCATCATTATACTATTATATTCATAAATTCAACACTAAAAATATCCATCCAACCAAATTCTTTATAAAATATCCATCCAAGATCATTTTTTTTATAAAAATAAGATCATTGTCTTAATAAAGTTTTGTAGCTCTCTATTGCATCTCTTCATTTCTTTGTGTTTTCCTCTTTAGATTAGGACTGTCTCCTTTCCTCTAGCCATCATTGATGCTCGTATAAGTCCACTTCCATGGACCTAACTGCATCAACAATAGTTTTCATTTTTTTATGAAAAATTCCTCAATAATGGGTGAACACAATCTTCATTTTGAATAGCGTTAATTTGATCCTGAATGATTCTAACATTCACATCGACCTGTTCTTGAAAGCGAGCACCATCAGATGCAGGTGGTGGAGGTGGGGGGGTTACAAGGTGGAGTGGGTGGAGTTGGAGGGCGTGGATCCGTGATTTAGATACAAGTGAACTTACATTAAATTTGTAATTTCAAAATGTAAGATTAAAAATCCCCTTAAACGGTTCAATATAAATGACTTAATTGAATACAAATGAAAAAAATTGTAAAGCTCATTTATTTGTAAGGCATGCAAATGATTTTTTTTTTGTTAAAGTGACGTGAAATCTCATTTAAAAATACTTTAAATTTTTACCTCAATGCAATGTGGAAGTTTTAAGCTCCAAATTTCCAATACTTAGTGAATTTGTATACATAGTTAGTAATGGTTAAACAAAACTTGTCCTTGTAGCCATAGAGAAATGGGTGAAGTTAATGGGTAATAATCGATGGGCTATGCAGGAGGCTATCATATTGTATCATATTGTATAATATATATATATATATATATATATATATATATATATATTGTAACGCCCCACTAAGGGACCCGGTGGATTAACACAAAAGACCTTCAACATCATGCCAATATTTTTTTTTTAAAAGAAACTAAAGTGACACTAACTAATGCAACTCAAAAAATTAACATGGATGACATCATTACATTGACATCATATCATAATCACATTATGACCTAAAAGTAACATTAATCATAGCCCACTTACACACCTATCCACCATGGTCCACTAAGTCGCTACTATGACACATCTACACTAACTAAACCTATAGAAAGACATATGATACACTAAAAACACATCTAACTTCAATTCTTTGAATGTAAATTAAATCTCATACAACAAATTACATATGATAACATAACTTAATTATAATTAAACCTCATCTAACACTATGCTAATATGAACCTAATCTTAGTCAATGCCATTAAATAGGTACATAAGGATATATCACATCTACTACTAAATTAAGTTCATATGCATCATAAATACAACATTCCTACATTAACCTTTCCATTAAATAATAAACAACAATATTTATATATATATATCTTCAAGATTACATCAATTCATTTACATTTCCTTTGCAAGAATGTTACAATGTACAAGATTCATTCATCTGAGAGATACATATATATAATACATATTAGACATAGTTTTATTAGAAATATCATTTGCACAAAAATCAGCTCTGGAATGAAGTGAAAGGAAAGACTCTCCATGTTGCACATGAACTGTACCAACTAAACCCTAATGGATGGTTGGAAAATACCACCTTACCAAGTGGAACCCTGAGGCCCACTCCCTTTGTGCTAGGAGACAATACTAGGCCCCACACACAAGAAAGAAACAAAAACAAGTGGCTGACACTAAACATCCAAAGGAGACTACCTAAAACAAGAATCAACCAAAAATCACAAGGACTTTCACAAAGACTTTCAAATACTTCTAGATGTTCAACACATAACACAAACAGATAGGAAACCAAAAAGTTGATCATTATAGAAAAAAACATATAATGAAACACATTACATCATTTGCAAAATCATATAACATGATAGCCAACTTTAATTTCTCTTTCTCAATAGTTCATAATCAAGACCAACAATGCATAACCTTGGTACAATTGATCCTTACAGAGTACAAAAGCCTCAACACAAGATTTCACAAATAGGAAGGGATTATCAACATACATATAGTAACACATTCAAGAAAAAATGGTACAACACAATACAGATCAAAGGATAGAGCTATATCCTCCTATACAACCTTCGAAACTGAACTAATTCCCTCTTGACAATAGTCAAGTCTGCCAGCCATAAAATAGTCAAATCAACTTGAAATCTAAATTTTCGTAAAAAAGCAATTTCAAATTTGACCCTTGACTACTTAGCAACGCAGCGAAATTGACCAAAAATGAATCATAAATTCAAAAAATGTGAAACAACAAATGGCTCCCTTAAAAATCCTCTTGACGGAAGTCAAGTCTACCAACCATAAAATAGTCAAATCAACTCGAAATCCAAATCTGTAAAAAGCCCATTTCAGATTTGACCCTCAACTACTCAAAAAAGTTGGGAGAAATGTGGGTATAATTGACCAAAAATGACTCATAAATTCACAAAATGCGAAACAACAAACAACTACCTTAAAAACCCTCTTAACAACAGTCAAGTCTGTCAGCCATAAAATAGTCAAATCAACTCAAAATCTAAATCCGTAAAAAACCCATTTCATATTTGAACCTCAAATACTTAGTAAGATGGGAAGAATTGACCAAAAATTGTTCAAAAATTCACAAAACAAAAAACAATCAAATGGCTCCCTTAAAACCCTCTTTTTGACATACCCGATTATAGTCAAATGACAAAATGAGAGACCCAACAACCAGATATTTTCCATATTATTAAAAACATTAAAAAATCAACTAATTTAAATATTTTCAAATTCTTATAAATCTAAAATGCATAAATTAACAAAATTAAGAAAATCCTTACCTCAAATTCGAAGAACAATGATGAAAAAGATGTTGAAACCCTGAAAAATCCTCCAAGCTTAAATCACCAATCAAGAACCATGATCAGAAGCCAAATTATCCATTCAAACCAGAAGAAATAAATTCTCATGAATTCACAACCAAAAATCCAAACCATCCTTTTCAAATCCTGTCTCAAATTGTTTGAAATCTCACCAAAAACATAAAAAATCATCACAATTCTTTCAACTTTCAAAACCCCCAAATTGCAACAGCTCTCCCACCCAGAAAATTTCCTCTTTCACAATCTCCCAACTATTTCATCCCCCTTCCCATTTCCACACACAACTCCCAACTAAACAGGAAACCCTAAAATGAGACTTCACTCCCACCAAGGTTTCAAAAATAATTAATTATTTTAATAAATAAGTTCCAATTCCCAATTCATTTTCAATCAAATAAACACTAATTAATTTTTATTTTCATTTTTCAATAAAATAACTATTATTCAATAAATCACATTTAAATAATCAAATGGTCCTTTTCCAAAATCAATAAACAATAACATAATGATAATAAACATAACAAGCAACAATAATGAACATAATGATATGCACATACTAACATAACAACAAACTAATATTAACACTTAGTAATAGTAACCCTTACATAAATAATAATAATAATAATAATCCAATATCCCCTCATACTAATAATAATAACATACATAGTGACATTATAACACATAATAGTCTAAGCACAATAACATAATACCTTATTGGTTAAATCACCTCCTTCACTCATATAATCATAATAATATTAATAACCAATATTGACTCACACCATAAAATAACCATAGCAATATATATATATATATATATATATATATATGTAACAACATTAAATCACACTTTAACATACACATGACAATTATAGTTACCATCAACATATCCGACCTAGAAGCTAACTTCACTTAAATAGGTCACAATTAGAGACTTAGCATAAAGCACAAAATAGCTTCTTACAAAAAGGAGACATTCACATCAAAACATAAATAATGAGAATGATCACAACAGTGACTAACCTGACTTACCAAAGGACTTAGCACCATTTGAACTAAATCCATACTCAAAGCTAGACATCAGAGTCACACAATCACATAACCCAACAAAAACATTCACACAAGTGTAACACTCCAACCATAGGGTATAGGAGATCGGGCATTGTCTGATGATAACTTGGAAAGGTGGTCACACACTGAGTCAGTTGTCCTTAATTAGGGACAATGGATAGGGTTAGGGTATAACTTGGGCCTAGATGTTATCTCCTCAATCACCATTGGGATTAGAGGGACACTTAGACCTACTAATTCAGGTGGAGACATATCCTAGTATCTGTTCACTCAAACATACAAGTTAGAGCACATGCACATAATAGCTGAAGTACTAGGAAAGGGACTCTAGCAATCATATCTCATTCTCGTATGTCCCCCATACATCCAATGGTACGATGCCGATCTTTCCTCCTAACCTAACAACATACTATTGCATCACTCAACTATCCAAATAAATCTCTATATAGCAATAATAACATGACAATATACATCATACTCACTAAAGCACTAACATAAGCTCATGTCTCATTTGCAACCACAACACTTGAACACAAGTCAATACATTTTCATGTCAATAAATATAATCATAATTAAAGTCATAATGAAATGTCAAAACAATAATAATATATTAGAATCAAGTGAAAACCCCAAAGGTAACCAAAGCACTCCCATCACATCAATATGTCCATAGCATGCATCTTAGTAATGGTAATGTCTGAACACACATGCCCACCATGATAAACCTAGCCTTAAACATGTATAATAATTCATATCCTAACCTTCACACATAGTCCATAAATTCATAATGTACAACATCAATTTCTTAACATCATTATCACATACCTTTAAATATCCCTATTACTTTACCTTCATCTCCAAGTTCCAAAGCCAATCTACTTGCACATCCATGGTGAGAATGTAGGGGCACTACATATATAATATATATTATATATTATATAATATATACTATATTATATAATATATAATAAATATATTATATATATGTAATATATATTAAATATATTATATATTATATAATATATTTAATACATAGTCTCCCTTTGAAGTCTCCATGTCCCTCTTAGATCTTTAATATATATTTAATCATTATATAATAGAGGGAGAGAGATACCTGAGAGAGAGAGAGGGAGAGTGAGGGAGAGAGGGGGAGAGAAGGAGAGGGAGAGTGGGAGATAGAGAGAGAGGGGGGGAGAGTGGGAGAGAGGGAGAGAGGGAGAGAGGGAGAAAGGGAAAGACCTGAGAGGGAGAGTGGGAGAGAGGGAGAGAGAGAGAAAGGGAGATAGGAAGAGGGAGAGATGGAAAGAATTTTAGAGGGAGAATGTGAGAGAGGGAGAGTGGGACAGAGGGAGGGAGAGGGAGAGAGAGTGGGAGAGAGGGCTAGTGGGAGAGAGAGAGAGAGGGAGAGATGGAAATACCTGAGGGGAAGAGAGGGAGGGAGAGAGTGGGAGAGAGGGAGAGAGAGGGAGGGAAGGAAAGACTTGAGAGGAAGAGAGGGATGGAGAGAGGGAGAGTGGGAGAGAGGAAGAGAGGGAGAGGAAGAGAGGGGAGGGAGGGGAGGAAGGAAAGAGGGAAAGATCTGAGTGGAGGGAATAGAGGAAGGAGGGGAGAAGAGGAAGTCTTGAGGGAGAGTGGATAGGGGAGATTGGGAGGGAGGGGATCGGAGAGTGGACAAAGAGAGAGAGGAAAGATCTGAGAGGAAAGAGGATGGAGATTGGGAGTGGAAACAGGAAGGAGAGGGAGAGGAAGAGATGGAGTGGAGAAATGAAGAGGGAAGAGAGTGGAGGAAGATAGAGGAGTGGCTGAAGGAAAGGAGGGAGGGGATGGTTAAGCATATATGGAGAGTGGCTATGGTCCCAGAGCAGCCATATAAGCATATATGGGCCTAGGCCTAGGGCCGAGTATATATATATATATATATATATATATATATATATATATATATATATATATATATCCGAGAGGAAGAGTGGGAGAGACATTGGGTCAATACTGGCTTAGGCTTGAAATAGGAGGAGTGGGAGAGTGGGAGAGAGGGAGAGGGAGAGAAATGAGAGGGAGAGTGAGTGGGGAGAGAGGAGGGAGAAAGTTTTGAGGGAGAGAGAGGGAGAGAGGGAGAGAGGGGGATAGTATATAATATATATATTAATATATATATATTATATATATTATATATTAATATATATATATTATATAATAAATATATATATCATATATCATAACAAATAATAATTCTTAAAATTCAAATAACGGATATCCACTATGAATGGATATCCGCTTTGTTTGATATAGGTTATACACTTGGATGGGCAAAAATTTATATTGGTATATACTATATATAATATAATATTAATATAATATCTATATAATATATAAATATATATAATAAATTAATCTAATATTAATATGTAATTGTGTGAACCCCAATACTAATACCTGCAAAACAATAAGAACAAACACATTAGATTAGAAATTGCAAGTAAGAACAGGGATTCCCCATGAAATCCATTAACATAGCTCAAATTAGGAAAAGAAATAATGAAGAACACAATGAAAACAACAAAATAGATTGAATCCTAATTAAACTAGCAAACTTATGATCCCATGGGGGAATTGGTGCCAAATTAATGTGAAAATTGGCCCTTTCCCAATTCCTATGATGCAAGATTGATGTGATAAAGAGATTTGATCCACTTTGTTGATGTTGAAGAGTGCTCCAAGCTAAAAACCTACATAACCTAGCTATGATTCAAGAATGATGGATGAAATTTGATAGATATTTGAGCATGATAACTTTGCATAATTTGTGGATGATGAAATGAGGAATGAAGCCTCTTATTTATAGATGAGATTGAAGGATGAAAGTCCAAAATTAAGCAATGCGGGACTAACATTCATCCAATGGCAAGATGCCACTTGTAATCTATGAGAGGATGGAGGATGTGCAAGTTTTGAGGATTGTGCCAATAAATTCCTATTTTTCAATTTCAAATTTGTTGAAATAACTTGCAAGAGGGAAGTGAAAATGCATTAAATTCCACTTGGCTCAAGGAAAAGGACATGTAAGATAGAGTAAATGCCTTGTTGGTTGTACATGTCAACTTGGATTTTTGAATTCAAACTTGAAGAATATTCCAAAAAGATGCCTTGTTGAGGAAAATAGGGATTTAATAAATCAATTAAATCTATTTTCATGTGCAAGTGGTAAAAGATTGAGGATGGGACATGATATGAGATTAAATTAATCAAAGGTTAATTAATTTAATGAGAGATTAGTTGATGTGACAAATTTGACTTAGATTTGTGGATTTATTTAATCAAATATGAGAGGAATGTAATAAGAGATTAATTAAATAAAGATTTTGATTTATTTAATTAAAAGAGATTATGTTAGATTAAACTAAATAAGGTATTAATTTTTTTAATTTAATAGATAGATTTTAGAGATTTAATCAAATAACATTAATTATTTAATTAAATAGGGATAATTAGATCAGATTGATTGATTTAATTAACAAAAGAGAGAGACTTAATTAGATAAAGTGATTTATTTAATCAAGGGAAGGAAATTGATGAATTTAATCAAATAAGGAAATCTGATTAAATGATTAGACCGAGGGATAATTCAGGATGAAACAATGTTAGTAGTCAGGATCAAATGCACAATGTCAATCGGTATATTTTACGTGTCTACATTTTGCCCCTCTTTGAAGCAATGCATTTGTTGCGTTGGTTCAAAGAATAAATGATCTCGATCAAAGCCAAAAAAATTTGCTTTCAAAAATCTTGCCCCATTGCTGCCTGACAAGACAAAACATGCCAATATATTGCCCCCTCGAGAGATTGGACAAAAATTTCAATTTTTGGGTGATCTCACAAAAAAAAAGAGGACAAGGTGCCCGACAAGTCCGAAAAGGCTCCAAGAGGCCAAAAATGTGTCTAAATGCAATAAAACGATGTAAAACAGGCCTCAACTGGATGAAAATAGGTTCAAGGGTCCAAAACCCTAGTAGGATAGCCAATTAGGGTGAAAAAACTCTAATTTTCAAGCTTAAAAGGGGTCCGAGGGGTCACTTTCAATTCATTTTCACACACATCCATTAGCAACCTTTAGATTTGAGCTCTGACCTCTTGACGATATGGCACAACGACAGCTTCTGATGCACATTTCTGATCGAGTTTGGATGTACCAGCAGCCACCCGGCATTGGGGTACCGGTAAGTGACCCTTACCTGAGCTTCATTTTTTATTTTTAGCCTTCATTTAATGCTTTCCAATTGAGTCTGTTTGCAGTGGTGCTATATAGCGCCACTCAGAAATCAAACTACGCCGCTCAGTGTCAAATTGTGCCACAACGGTGGAGTTTGGAGTTTGAAAATAAACTCCAAACTCTGACGCTAAGCTCGTGGCCGGTAGGGTGATTTACAAACTACAACGCGACGGTCCTGTTTCTTTTCAAAGTGCGTCACTGGGAAAGAACGTGCACCGCGGCGGTGCGCTTTTGGCCTTTTGTGCCCTAGCATCAGAGTTTGATTAAAAATCAAACTGCGATGCCTTCACAGATTGCAACACTGGAGTGGTTTCTTGGACGCTCAGCGAAGAGTTTTTCAAAAAATTTCACATGATGACCCTTCTTGATGCAGGATGCGGTGAGGGAGCTCTACTCCAGAGAGCACAGGTCACAGGATCTGTTCGGTTACTTGCGGGACCTGAGCGACAGAGATCACGACCGACTTCACGACATGGGGCTATGGTACATCACCTATGCAGCGCTCGTTCGCACTCACCTAGGGATGCTATTAGCACTTGCCAAGAGATGGAACTGCGAGACCTCTTTGTTTCACCTTCCCACCAGTGAGGCCACTGTCACCTTGGAGGATGTTTGGCATATTTTGAGATTGCTGATTCATGGTCGGTGGGTGATTTTTGATATGGATGAGGGGCGAAATTCCTGCCATAGAGTCCTTGCCACAAAGGACATCGTTATTTATGAGGGGAAGATCGAGCTCGAGTGACACATGACTTTGGCACCTCCCTTCCACTTGGTTGTTGCAGCTATTATTTCAGGTCTCATTGCCCCAGACAGATGAGGTCGATACTTCAGTCCCGGTTGGGGACTCTACTAGGAGTGTATGGTTCATGACAAGCTAGTTCATTTTGCTTGGGGGCCGGTCCTTCTAGCCTCTCCTTATAGGGATCTCCATGAGTACGTCCACCTTGACGACAGAGCACTTGGGGCAGGCATGACACTTCTCCATGTATGGGTGTGGAAGCACATTGCTGTTCTTCGGCCACAGATTGTTACAGTTCTGATGATGCCAGACGATCCCCTCCTATGGCGCTATAGAGGTGGTGTGTTCTTCACACACACAGGCGAGCATGGGATCCCTTATTGGAGGAAGGTCCTTGATGAGATGCAAAAATTTATATGGCATCTGTACCTTGTCAGCCCGGATGGGCCGGTGATGTAGATCAACTTTTCTTTGCCTGCCAGGACCACTACATATAGGGGCAAGAGCATATGATGATTGAGAGATACTTTCCCGAGCACGTGTAGCGTTAGTTTAGTGAGCCCTAGGATTGTCCCGACAATGATTATGTGGCCATATTTTCCCACACCATGACACAGGTTTCATGGGGGTGGTATATTCTTGCCTTAGAGGCCGTTGACAGTTTCAGATAGTTGGTGGCTCAACCATGGGCTTACGATTAGGGGCTTGCAAATCCAAGCATGACACAGGCATACAGGGATTGGTTCTAGCCTCCCCTATGATTGACCATTCCAGGAGTAGTCCTCGATCAGTAGAGGGTGAGAGGCAAAGAGGGAGGATGAGGATGGAGGGCTGGCGCACAACAGGATCAGCCGACCATGCCCCCAGTTTAGCCAGATGTATAGATGTAGGATTAGGAGTAGGTGCCACCAGGTGTACCACCATGGGGTGAGGATGAGCCTCAGGTACAACCTCCATGAGCATAGCCATCAGTGCAGCTAGCAGGGCAGGTGGATCCTTGAGATACTTTGATTGCATAGTTGTAGGCCCAGGTGCAGACCTTGACAGGGGAGAGGGATTAGGCTCGAGCCAAGAGAGAGCAGATCAGGGCCGAGAGGGATCAGGCTCTAGCCGAGAGAGAGCAGATCAGGGCTGAGAGGGATCAGGCCATTCAGTAGAGATAGGCTGCAAAGTTATAGGTAGCTATCGAGCTAGGCCAGAGACAACAGTTGGAGAGCATGGAAGCCTCCTCTCAGAGTACAGTGTTCATCCAGTCTTATAGGGATGTCATCCGAGAGACCAAGTACTATCAGATGCATTATCATGAGGTCGTACCTAGAGCAACACGGGTCCTAAAGTACTTGTAGCGGACCAGTCATAGACTAGCAGAGGGTCACGGTGATAGGGACGAGGGCAACATACAGGGGGGTAGACCTTGATCAAGATGGTGACTTTTTTGTGCCTTATGGGCTCCTTTTTTATAGCCCAATGGGCCTTTTTGTACTGATTGACATACATGTACATTGATCTGATTATTTTGTACTATGACAGTTACATTATTGATGATATACATATGAGCCGATGATGATTTTGATATGATGTGTACCATTTATTTATGCATGTATGGATGATTTTATTTCTATATGTTGTGCAATGATGTTTATGATGTTATATGATGTATTTATTTCCGATGATATATGCATTATGCAATGATTATGACTAACAGATCTATAATATGTTGATGCAAATGATGATGTGATATGTGATATGGAATGTAATATGCAAAATGATATGATGTATACTATGCTTATAAAATGAAATGATTATGGATGGATGTACGCTTTGTATGTGATGGATTCTTGTATGTTCCTATTTATGCTTATAATGACGTGCAATGATTGATGCAATGAAATGTAAAAATGATTGTGATGTTATTTATGAGATGATATGGATGATTAATGGACGATATAATGCAATGTGAATGCAATGGTCGTGTTTTATATAATATAATGCAAAATGAGATGGTTTTCTAAGATGCTTAGAATAACAAATATTATTATCCTAAACATATTAAATGATAATGTAATGTATGTGATGCATGTGATGCATTTATTGTGATGCAATGCGATATGTGAAATGATATGATGATAATATGCTAATGCAAAGTGGTATGATGATGTTTACTGTAAAATGATCGTAATGTGTGTGAGTATGACTTTATGATGTTATGCAATTATGCATGCAATGGACTATCTATGATGCTTATATACCTATTATGTATGATTATGCAATAGGTGGTAATGTGGAATGGTTATGAAATGTTTATGCAAATGAATGTTATGCAATGATTTATGTGATAAATGCAGTGTGGTGCAAAGGAGTGAATGCAATGTAATAAAATGGATGTGTTTATCTATGAAGAATTCCTATAATACTATGTTTATATGATGATGAAAATGCAATGCATGTGTTTCCTATATGATATGTTTATGCAATATGCTAATGATTTGTGGATGCAGGATCGATGATGATGATGGTGATGAACAACTGTCATAGTACCTTGTTAGTGCGATGGGAAAGAAGAGAATAAGTCATTTCAACAAGACACCAGATGATGAAAATGAAAATGATGATGATTACTTGCTGAGGAATTGGGATTTTCAAAGGGCCAATTTTCTTATGTTTGATAACACATGTGGTACGATGCATCAAGGTATAGAAAACTAGGATGGTGTTGTACCTAGTGTGATGGAATTTGACTTTACAAACAGATAGGAGTATCCTTGTTCACACCTAACATACAAAAACCTTGCTAGGATGCACTTTAGAAGTTTCAAACACCTCAGACCAAAACACGGAAAGGTACAACCTATCAATGCAATAGTCAACAAGTTTCCCAAAACCTCCTCCGTACATACCTAACAAAGCAAGTATTCGCCAACGTTATATTACAAGAATGCCCAACAAGCACAACAGACAAAAGATTATGATCGTTGCCCCATTCCTATTACTCTAAATCCTCTTGTTCGGATATCATCGAGAAGTCCTTGGAATGAGCGCAATAAGATAAGTCAAAAGATAAAGACAAAGTAAACAAACAAGCTGATGTTCTTCAATACCACTAACCAAAAGAGGATGTTTTTTCTAAGGATAAGAACCGAAACTATTGCCAAAAGATAATGCCCATTGTAGGAAGGATTCATCCTAGGAAATGTTAGTGGATGGCGGAACGTCATTTCATTTATCCAAAGTGTTCTAAATGATAATTGATATGGGACCAATTGGATGATGAGTTATCGACACAAGAGTTGACCAACTTGCTTACGTACTAACTTAATCTTAAGACTTTTGATGATTTTGAGTTTTCACTTTTGACCTGCTAGACCTGTTTCTGATTGTCTTACCAAAGATTGAGGATGACGATTATTTATTATGAATGATGTTATTGCGGGTGCAAGCGAGATGAGATGGATGGATTTTTCCAAATATTTGGATGTTTTTGATCTTTTTGAGATGTTTTGAGGTTGTTTTTGGTATTTTTCAAGATTTTTTAAATGTTTTGATTTTTTGATTTTTTGAATGTTTTGGGGTTTTATGAGATTTTGACCAAGAGACTAACCTAAAGACCTATCCTAGGGGCCTTAGGGACTGATCAACAGATTAGCCTTGCCTACATTATACATGCAGAGACCACGTAGTTTGACTGATGAGTTGACCAATTTATAGATGACAATATACATGATGAGATGTCAGTTTATTATGACAGACTCCTAAAGGATTGACCTAAGTGTCTCAGGGGATGATCAAAGATCAACCTTTCCTACGTTCAAAGCTTAGAGATGACGTAGTTCGACAAGACAACTTTGTTTTTGAATTTTTAAAATTTTGACTTATTTTTGGGATTTTGATATGTTTTGATGTTTTTGGATTTTCTAATTTAAGGACTTTAAGAACATACACAAATTTGATTTGATAAGAACATGCCCCTAGCATGAGGTGATAGACTAATTCGATAAAGGCAGGACAAACTAACCTTGAGGATGGGCCGAGTAGTACTAAGAGGGATCATGATATGAACACAGGACCAAGCTATGATGCAGACGTGAGTGGATGAGTGATGGATGCGATGGATGATGGAAACGTGATGGATGGATGATGTAGAATAAGCCATAAAGATCCTAGTGGATGGAAAGTGCTTATTTACACAAGGCGCTTGTTTTCTAGGTTTTCACCAAGGTACTTGCCCAAAGTGCCATCGAAGTGGTTTTCACTAGAGGACGATTTTTTTTTCTTTACTATTTTCAATCCTTTTTCTGATTTTTTTTTTGTTGTTGTTACCAAGATGCCTGCTTGCTAGGTTTTCGGCAAGGTAACCATTTTTTTAGGACATTTTCTAATTTTTTTGGATTTTTTGGTTCTATACCTTGAAAGATTTAGGCATAATTTTTTTTGAGATGAGAGCTATTCATGGGCTCTTGCAAAGGTTCCCCTTCGGGTGTTGATAACTGATATGCCCCTGACTTGTAACTTGCTATGATAATGAATGGTCTCAATCAATTGGGTTCAAATTTGCCTTTGTTGCTTGGGTTTGAGACATTCTTTTGATTCTCCTTTAATACCTGTTCTTTGACTTGGAAAGTCTTGCTTATGATTTTCTTATTGTAACTCCATTTGAGTCTATTCTGATAGACTTGCAAATGATTCAAAGCATCTATACGTCACTCATCCAATAGCTCCAGCTCGTTCAGTCTTGATACTCAGTACTCTTCATTTGTAATGAGGTTTTACAATGATATCTTGAGTGATGGTAGCTCGATCTCAATGGGGAGTACTGCTTCTGATCTGTAGACCAAGGAGAAAGGGGTGGCGTCGGTGGGTGTGCGGATGCTGGTTCGATAGGCCCAGAGGGTGGGATTAAGCTGCAAATGCTAGTCACAACTTGCGTCATTGACTATTTTCTTGAGGATTTTCAGAATGGTCTTGTTTGTAGCTTCTGCTTGGCCATTGCCTTGGGGATAGTACGGGGCAGAGAGGCGATGTTGGATTTTGAATTTTTCGCATAAGTTACGGACCTCCTGATTCTTGAATGGTGTCCCATTATCTGAGATAATGGATTATGGAACACCATAGCAGCAAATGAGATAGTTCAGGATGAATTTTGAAATCTGCTTCCCAGTTATATACGTCATGGGTATGGTTTCCACCCATTTAGTAAATTACTTCATTGCGGTTATGATGAATTTGTGGCCGTTAGATGAAGTGGGCATGATTTTTCCAATGAGGTTCAGTCCCCACTGCGAAAAGGGCCATGGTGTGACGATAGGATGAAGTTCTTGAGCTGGAGCATGGATGAGGTCCCCATGTTGCTGACATTGTAGACACCTTTTGGCATAGTCATGTGCCTCTCTTTCCATTGTGGGCCAATAATACCCCATCCTCAACAGTTTCTTGGCTATGGTTATTCAACTCGAGTGCGAACCACAGATACCGTTATGTACTTTAGTTAGAGAGGTTAATGCCTCCTCAACATTTAAGCAACACAGTAGGGTTCCTTCTATGCTTCTAAGATATAGGGTATCTCCTAGGATGACAAATTTGGATGCCTTTTTTACAAAGGTTCATTTTAGGTTTGAGGGTAAGTTGGCGGGTATGACTCGTATTCAAAGGTATGTGTAAATTTCTTGGTACCAAGGATCACCGGGACCAACGATTTCGCACATGAATTCTGATTCTGGTACCTTGAATGTAGGAATGAGAAGCTTCTCTATCAAGAATTCATATTTTGGAATGTTGTGGGGGATGTCAAGCAAGGATCCAATTGTTGCCATGGCGTCTGCTACTTTGTTGTTGGTTTTGGGAATCTGCTCAAATGTAATTTCGATGAAGGATTCTTTGAGCGTCTCCACCAATTTCTTGTATGGAGTGAGCTTGTCGACCTTGGTCTGGTATTCATTGTTCACTTGATTTATTATCAATTGAGAGTCTCCATATACTTTGAGAGCTATAATGTTCCACTGCACTGCTATTTTGAGACCTATGGTTAAAGCCTTGTATTTTGCAATGTTATTGGTGTAGGGAAATGCCAGTTTGTAGGACCTTGGTATGAAATCCCCTTGTGGGGTGGTAAAAAAGACACCAGCTCTTGATCCATGCTGCATGTACGAGCCATCGAAGTACAATTTCTAGTGGTCAACTAGGTTGATATTGAAAATAGATTCATTTGGAAACTATGAGATGAGAGGATTTTCTGAATAGATTGGTGTTTCTGCAAGTTGATTTGTGATGACTTGGCCTTTGATTGCTTTCTGCTCCACATATTCTGACAGTATCATCACCCATTTGGCCATTCTTCCCATGAGCATTTCCTTTGACAATAAGTATTTGAGAGGGTCGATTTTGGTGATGAGTTTTATTTTGTGTGCCAACATGTAGTGTCTAAATTTTTGTGATGCAAACACTACTGTGAGGCATGCTTTCTCGATGAATGAATAGTTTAGCTCATGCCCAACCATTGTTCTACTGATGTAATAGATAGCCCTTTCTGTTTCATTTTCATCATGTTGAGCTAGGAGAGCTCCAAGGGCTGCTACTATTGCTGATACATATAAAATCAATGGTTTTCTTGGGATTGGTGGCATTAAGACTAGTGGTGTCAGTAGATATTCTTTGATTTTATTGAATGCCTCTTCACACTTGGTATCCCATTTGTACGCTACTCCCTTGTGGAGTAGGTGAGAGTATGGGTTTTGTTTGTCCACCAATTGTGCTATGAATCTTCGAATGGATTGGAGCATGCCTTGGAGACCCCTCAATTGATTTAATATTTTTGGTGCCTCCATCTCGAGGATTGCTTTTACCTTTTCTGGATCTACCTCGATACCTCTCATTGACACTATATATCCTAGCAATTTTCTTTATTTTACACCGAACACACACTTCTTTGGGTTTAATTTGACCTTGTACTCTTCCAACCTATCAAAAATGGCACTAAGGGTTGCTATGTGATCTTTTCTCTTTCTGGATTTGGCTAGAATGTCATCAACATAATCTTCAACTGTCTTATGGATCACTTTATGGAATATCAATGTCATAGCCCTTTGAGATGTTGCTCCTACATTCTTTAAGCCGGATGATATCATGTTCTAGTAGTAAGTCCCCCATGGACAAGTGAAAGTTGTTTTATGTTGGTCCTCTTTAGCTATCATGATCTGATTGTACCCTGAGAATCCGTCCATTAATGACAACATTTCATGTCCAGCTATCATGTCTACTATCATGTTAATGTTTGGAAGTGGGAAATCATCTTTTGGACATGCCTTATTCAAGTCTCTGAAGTCTGTACAGATTCTGATGTTCCCATCAGGTTTTGAAACAGGTACCAAGTTTGAGACCCATTCAAGATAATCTATCGATCAGATGAATCCTACCTCTAATAGCTTTTTTAGCTCCATTTTGACTAATAAGGTGATCTGAGGGTGCATGTTTAACATGCTTTGCTTCTAGATATACTACTAAATGGTGAACCACGGTCTTTGGATCAAGTCCTGGCATGTCAACATAGCTCCATGCAAAGTTTATCTGTCTCTCTCTTAGGAAGGCTGCTAGGAGCTCTTGTTCCTTTGATAGTAATGATTCCACATAGAATGTGATGTACGAGATTTCTTCTGTTCCTAGAATGACCGGATTACATCTTTCTGCCAGGACTTCTGATTTTTCTTGATGAATAGCTTTGATAGGAAGATTGAATCCCCCATCCTCGGGTGCCTTGGAGAGGTTTTCACCGTTGGATACGTCATTTTTTTTACTTTTTTATGGTCGGAGAGTGCAACAATGTGGTTTTCACTCAAGGACTTGGATATTATTCTTAATTTTTCACTTTTGCGACTGAGGGATTCAATCATTTCCCCATAATAGGCATGTGTATTTAGCTCCATTATGAACCCTACTTTGTGATCCCCACATGGAATGTTATCCCACAGTCCCATGAATTTTGAGAGTGCCTCGTTGTTTTCAAATGTATCAAAAACTGGTGGTCCTCGTTGGTCATAGTCAATGAGTTGGGGATATACTAGGCAGATCTCATGACTTTGGTGGTCTGTTTCAAAAGATAGGGTGCTAATCATGCAAAGAGTGGTATCCTCAAATAGCCTAGGTAAGTTGGTCGTGGTATCCTCGTCATCACTACTACTACAAAGGTCGGTTATATCAAATGTAAAGTTATCTATGACTCTACCTATAGATACTGGTAAGCATAGTTCTATTGGGGTTGGCTGAGGAGGATTATTAACCATTCTAACTGGAGGACTTTAGCCTTGTATGGTTATACTTGGAGGGGTACATCCAAGGCGAAGATTTTTTATTGGTCACGTCTCCAGAATGATAGGTGTTATAAGCCCATTGTCGTTTCTCCCAAGTCTTTGATTTCTGTCATAGCCCATTGCGAGCATCATTTGTAGACCCTTACTTCTATCATCCATTGGTAAATCAGCTACTGGTCTTTCATCTTGATATAGCATATGAGATGGATCTAGCTCAATAACTTCTCATCCAAGATCTCCCCAACTTGTGAAGTTGGGATAGTCTTCAGGAGACGTTTGGGATGTGGAGGCTTCATTTATTTGTGGATGTCCCTGTGATCTAGGAGATTGTGGTAACTCTCCTACCACAAAAGCATTATTAGGGAGCTTGTAGTTTCCACAACCGTTATCTTGGATGATGACCTTAATGTTAGAGATGGTGGGAATGGTGGGAGTGGCGGGTGTCTCTGTTGCAAAAGTGGATGTGAGGGTGGTGGGATCGATGTATGGTGTGGATGGGCCCTCATCATTTTTTGGTACTTGGGGGATTTTATAGTACTTTTCTTCAAGGCTTTTGCAATAGGAGAAGGGTTCGAGATCTCCATGGATGGTAACTTCTTATCCCTCATGTGTAAATTTCACACATTGGTGGAAAGTCAACGCTACTGCCTTCATTGCATGAATCCATGGGCATCCTAGGAGGATCTTATATGACAAGTCGAGGTCCAAGACCTGACAAGTGGTTTCCATGATAGCAGGCCCTACTTGAATAGGGAGTTTGATTGTGCCCTAAGACACTCTTTCTTGATCATCATATGCTCTTATTGTGATACCCTTTCCTTTGTTGATAGGATCCTTTGAGATTTTCAATTGTTTGATGAGGTTGAGAAAACAAATATTCAAGCCCACACCTCCATCCACCAAGACCCTTTTGAATTTTCTCTTGTGTATGATGGATTCTAAGTGGAGTGTGCGGTTGTGAGATGGTTGAGTGGGGAAATCCTGGTAGGAGAATGTGAGGAGATTTGGCGTAATGATATTTCCAACCATAGCTTGGAATTGCTTCGCATCAAGATTTGCGGGGACAGTGGATGAAGCCAATGCTTCTTCAAGGATTTTCCTATGGGTAGATGATATTTTTAGCAACTCCATGATGGAGATTTGTGCTGGCATTCTTTTGAGCTGATCTAGGACATTGTAGCCATTAGGGACAAATCTAGATGCAGGGCTTTGTTTGGCTGAGATGATCTTGCGATGGTAACTTTTCTGCCTCTTGTGGTGACTCCACAATTGACATGGGTGCCTTTGATGGTGATGACCATGTAGTTTTCATCTAGGGAGGCGACGATTGTTTCATACACATAATTTACGTTTATGTGGGTGTCTTTCCTTTTATCATTGTTATTATTATTCCCTTTATTGCCATGATTAGGCATAAGATTCGTGTATATCTTAAGATCTTGGTTTCCTGTAGGTTGTTCCATGTTTATAATTATTTGATCGATGAGATCTTGAACTATGTTTTTTAATCTCATTCAACTATTCATGGTATGGCCTTTGATTTTATGTAATTCACAGAGTTGATTCTCATTATACCAAGGAGGTTCCACATCCGGTTCTTGGTAATTCTGAAAGGTATGAGCCTTGATGAGTTTTTCATTTATCAACTTTTTCATTATGACTTCAAGTGGTTCCCCCAAAGCAGTGTATTTTTGCTTGGGGTAACTCTTGTTCTGTTGGGGTGGTCTCCTTTAATCATTGAGGTTGTTGATTGTTAGATTGTTGTTTGGTTGTTGTATTACGTGATGATTGTTTTGGTGTTGGATTTGGATTTTTGGTGCGGGTGTATTTTGGCGAGGGGCGCTAATGACCACTTTTGCATCGAAAACACCATCATTAGTAACATTTTTGTTCCTTGCCCACATGGGAGGTTTATCGTTGTAATTGGAGGGTGGGCAGTTGTTTTGTTGCTCAGGGTATGAAGTTAATCCCGCGGGTTGAGTCATAATGGCTCGTTTGATGTTGAGCACCTTGGAGATCAACTGATCATATGTGGTGATCCCTTGTACCTTGAGATGAAATTCCAAGAGGCTGTCAAGGTTGGATATAATGGTGCAAAATTGTTGTTCTTCAGGCATGGTCCACTTGCTCTGATTGGCCTTGGATCACCATCGTTGTAGGAATGAAGCGAATGATTCACTCTTTCCTTGTTTCAGAGCTGAGAGTTCTTCTAGACTAACATCCATAGCAATGTTGCATGCATAATTTTTAATGAATGCATCTATAATTTATTGGAATGTTCTAATTCCTATAGGTAAGTGAGAGAACCATTCCATAGCGTGGCCAGCCAAACTCCTAGGAAATAGCCGCATTAGATAAGTATCGTTGTATGCGACTTCCATGCAATGAACCTGGAATTCCCTGATGTGATCTTCAGGGTTTCCCATCCCATGATATTTTTCAAACTTGGGGATCTAAAATCCCTTGGGGAATGGTTTCATCACAAGGCTCCTGTCAAATGGATAGGGGCACAAGTTGCTTGATTTTTTTGTGGTTCACCTTGATTGAAGATCGAGCACTTGTTGCGAGAGCAATCTGATTTGTGTCATTACGTCATTTTGCAGATCAGGGGGTGGGATGGTGGTGTGTGTTGTTTGATGGTATTTGCACATTTTTCTGAGCTAAGTATGCTTGCACTTGCTGCTATATGAACAACTCTTGTTGTTGTTCTTGTTGTTGATGTGCTAAGATTGCTTGCTGTTGCGCTTGTTGTTGGGCTACCGATTGGGATGCTTCTTGCTACTCTTGATATTGTTTTATTGCTTTCTAATATGCTTGTAGTTGTGCTACTTGTTTTTGTGCAAGAAGTTGTGCTTGTGCTTGTGCGTGTTGTGCTTGATATTGGGCATTTTCCTGAGCTTGAGCTTGTGCTTGGGCTTGTGCTTGGGCTTGTGCTTGTGCTGCTTGTTGTTGCAATAAAATTTGGGCTTGAGAAACCTTTTGTGCTTGTAATGTGGCTTGGTTTGCTTGAGCAGCTTACGTAGCTTGAGCGGCTTGTTGTTGTTCTTGTTGCAATAGAATGTGGGCTTGAGCAACCTTTTGTGCTTGTAATGCAGCTTGGGCTGCTTGCGCAGCTTGAGCGGCTAGTTGTGCGGATTTTTTCTTTTGCACTTATAGGAATCCCCTTTGAAAAGAAACTTGCTAATCTACTTGCAATGCCATGTTGTATTGGTTTGATATGATGGAAGTTGGTGGTGGTGGGGGTGATGGTGGATTTGGAATGGTGTTTGTGGTGGTGGTGAGTGGTGATGTCGTGTTGATGATTTGAGTGGTGGATGGTGCTATCGTGTTGGTGGTTTGAGTGGTGAATGGTGCTATTGATGTGTTTGGTTCTTGAGAGACCATGCTTTGTGAAATTAGGGGGGTGCTTGATGATGTCATGGTTGCTTGTGTAGTTGTCATCTGTTGTTGCAATATCGATGACAAGTTTTGTGTGATGTTTTGATTGATATTCGGGATGTTGGTTTGATTGATACTTGGTAAAGGGGGAAGCCCTAAGCCAAGGAGTGGTGTGGATGATGATGGCAATGGTGGAAGAGGTGAAAATGTGAGGGGTTTGAGTTCTTGCAAAAATTTTGTGGTGTCGAAAATGCCCCCAAGTCTGAACATGTCACCTTCCTCTTGCAGATTTGTGAGGAGAGAATTTTGAGGTGTTGCGCGGAAGGATGATGATGACGGATCATTATGGAAAGTGAGAGGAACATACTTATGTAATGGATTTTGGGGTATGTTTTGTTCCAAGATGGTATTTGCATCCAATTCTTGATTGTTAACAAGGGGGTGTGTTTGAATAGCATTGAGAAATGCATTTCCCTTATTGACATTAGGTTGAGTTGGAGCAAAAGATGTCGTGATTTGTGGAATGTTTTGGGTGATGCTTTGGGATGGGGGTGTAGATGAGATGGGGATGGTGGATGAGATTGGAGGTAAATATGTCTCCACTACTGAACTTGTGTCGAAATCAAAAGGTAATTTGGCCCCTTGTTTTGGTAGTTCAAGCATGTATAGTGAAGGGTTAAGCCTAATCATGATATTGACTATTTTATGATTTTCTAGATTTTGGAGCATTTCGGTTATTTGTTCATGCGACATCCCAAAAGTAAGATCTTCTCCTTGGATTTCCTCTTGTGGGTTTTGTGATGATGAGATAGTCAAAGGATTACTTGATTCAACGAGATTCATTTCAACATTTGTTTGGCTTAGGTCACTTGAAGCAGGTGTTTCTTTGTTAGCTTCCATGCTCTTCTTGTATTGAGATCTAGTTTGAACCATAAAACAAGGATCAATTTTCAAGAATATGGGAGATGGCTCTCTTAATTGTTTGGATTGATCTTTAATTTATGCACAAAAGAGAAAATATTAGGATATATTGATGATCAAAAGGTGATATGATGATGATGCAAGAGATAGATGATGTGGATGTTTTGGTCTTTTGATAAATCTTGAAGGGGATGCTAGACTTTTGGGACTTACGAATATGTTTCGGATTTTGATTTTGATTTTCTTGGATTGCCCTTGATTGATTGATTTTGATTTTCTTTGATGATTATCTAAAGGGTAGATTTGATCAAAGGATGATAATTTGAATATGTGTAGGGAGAATGATGCATCTACCCACACCTATTCAAACAAGATGATAGTTTAACCAAGCATATGAACAAGGATGCATCTACATATACCTAGCTAAACAAGATGGTTTGATAACTTTGACTAAGTATATGCAAAAGGATGCATCTACACATACCTAGTCAAAGATGATTTGATAAAGATTTCAAGGATTTTGTCTCAAGGATTTGATGATTTTGATTTTTTCCAAAAAGCCTAGCATGAAGGATAGTTTCAAGATTTCCCAAAAGGTGATGATGAGATGATTTTTGGTTTGATGTTTGAAGGATGGATGAAAAAAATATTTTGATTTCTTTTCATCCTAAAGATGAACCTTAAAAAGACACTTTGTTTACCTAAAACCTCAGTATTGAAGAACATGCAATGCTTCTATAGACCTTTATAACCAAGAAGTGATTCGATTTGAGCATGCATTTCTGGATTTTGAACCAAGGACTCTCGTTTTGGGATTTGATTTCTTGGAGATCGTGAGGTTTCAACACATATGAGAGTTCATTTTTTTTATCTTTGCTTAGTGGCTTTATTTTATCACAAACACTTCTTTGATTAGTTCTTCCAAACTAGATGGCCAATGTCTTAATTTCTTCGAATTCCACAAAAAATGTTATGTGGAAATTCAATGAATTCAAGGCAAGGGTTACCTATTGTTTAACTTTAGTAGAAAAATTGAGGTGTAATCCAATGTTTAGAAACCTCTAGGGATGTGAATCCCAAAGGCAAGAAATAACATATGGATTGAGTCAATTGTATTTGTCTCCTAAAGGGTTTGAAATTTTGATGATGAAGTTTAAGTGTTTGTTTCCAAGATGTTTTTGAACAAGCAAAATATTTTGTAACCAAGAATAAGTACAACCCTATGGATGTGGAAGACACTATTTGTTGGATTCCCACTTTGACAAGTCCAGATACACTTATCTTTACTGAATGGTTAGATGCTTGACCCCACTAGCTCCCCTCCATGACTCATTAACGTCAGTCGGGGCAGCCAAGCATCAACACCCATGAAACTCCCATGGCATGCTTTCCATTTCTACTAAAAGACTGTAAAAGTGTGGGGTGGCTTCAGAACGACCTCTTGCACCAACAAATAGATCAAAGGATTTTGGAAATTCTAAAACATGGGTTTTAATTAGGACTTTTCGCTTGTGGAGATTGACCCATACGACAAGAGTCCCCTTCGATCCATCTTGTTGGAGCCAACCACAGATATTGGCGTTTATTCCAATACCCACATTTATATCCTGGTTGGAAATACTCTTGGCTTTAGAGTGTTACCGTTGAGTCCCTTGGTGAGTACTTTTTCCCCAAGGAAGGCCCTCTAAGATAAATGAAAGCAAAAGAAAATATCCAGCCGATCAATCTTGTTTGCAACAAAGAGAGAGAATGTACGCTAATAATTCTACTCACACACACAATATTTTGTTCAATTTTAAACCCAAAATGAAGTGTGGAGGTGATTGCTTTATGTCAACCTAAAATCACAAAAAAGGCCTTTTGATTCTCAAGATCGCTATAAAGCGAGAGAGAAGCACATACGTCCTTTTTCAATGAAGTTAGTTTAAGTAAGCCCTCACAAAACAAAATAGCACATGTTCATTTTAGATCCCTAAAGCAATTGTGAGTTATTTTTAAAGCACCAAAAGACAAATGAGAGTTGTTTTCTTTAATTGTTAACCAAAAAAACAAACTCTAGTAAGTTGTAGTCCTAATGTTCGTTTTAAAACACTTTGCAAAAAATTGAAAATATTCTTTTTAAAACCCAAACGAAATTAGTGTCCTAAGCAAGAAAAGGAATAACAGTTTCTTAAAAGTGTTAAACAAAAACTAAAGTGTTTAAAAACACTTTGATTTTGTGAAATACCACCATCATGCTTCTCCTTCTTTCGTTTTCGACTGATCCAACCTACAAGAGAGAAAACAAGTTAGATTCTACAAATCACAGAGGTCAAAAAGCAAAAAACAAAAGATAAATTGATCATATGACAAAATGGACGTGCTAAAATGGAATTTCAACTTTTTACTCCCTGTCAGCAGCGCAACCCATGACTGCGTCACAGTTTGATTTCTCAGTGGTGTTGTACAATGCTGCTTACCAGTCAATAGAGCTCTATGTCTGGACTAGTAAGCTCAACTGCATCACAATTTTGCCGAGCGTCGTTGTTTGATTTTTTTGAAAATTCTTGCGAGTTATATTGGTCAAGCGTCGCAGTTCAAAATTCAAATTCCATGGCGGGAAGACTTCAGTGTTGCAGTTTGACTTTCCAGCAGTGCTATATGGCGATGCTTTAGAGTCAGTGGTGCTATATGGTGACGCTGAGCTTCCAGCATTAGAATTTTTCTGTGTACAAACAAAAACCCAAAATTTTGTGAGAAAAGTGATTAAAAATGATATTTTTTCCTCCCTCTAGCGCCAAATGTGTGAACCCAAATCCTAATACTTGCAAAACAATATGAACAAACACATTAGATTAGAAATTGCAAGCAAGAACAAGGATTCCCCATGAAATCCATTAACATAGCTCAAATTAGGAAAATAAATAATGAAGAACACAATGAAAACAACAAAATATATTGAATCCTAATTAAACTAGCAAACTTATGATCCCATAGGGGAATTGGTGCCAATTTGATGTGAAAATTGGCCGTTTCCCAATTCCTATGATGCAAGATTGATGTGATGAAGAGATTTGATCCACTTTGTTGATGTTGAAGAGTGCTCCAAACTAAAAACCTGCATAACCTAGCTATGATTCAAGAATGATGGATGAAATTTGATAGATATTTGAGCATGATAACTTTGCATAATTTGTGGATGATGAAATGTGGAATGAAGCCTCTTATTTATAGATGATATTGAAGGATGAAAGTCCAAAATTGAGCAATGTAGGAATAACATTCATCCAATGGCAAGATGCCACTTGTCAATCTATGAGAGGATGGAGGATGTGCAAGTTTGAAGATTGTGCCAATAAATGCGTATTTTTGAATTTCAAATTTGTTGAAATGACTTGCAAGAGGGAAGGGAAAATGCATTAAATGCCACTTGGCTCAAGGAAAATGACATATAAGATGGAGTAAATGCCTTGTTGGATGTACATGTCAACTTGGATTTTTGAATTCAAACTTGAAGAATATTCCAAAAAGATGCCTTGTTGAGGAAAATAGGGATTTAATAAATCAATTAAATCTATTTTCATGTGCAAGTGGTAAAAGCTGGAGGATGGGACATGATATGAGATTAAATTAATCAAAGGTTAATTAATTTAATGAGAGATTAGTTGATGTGACAAATTTGACTTAGATTTGTCGATTTATTTAAATCAAATATGAGAGGAATGTGATAAGAGATTAATTAAATAAAGATTTTGATTTATTTAATTAAAAGAGATGATGTTAGATTAAACTAAATAAGGTTTTAATTTATTTAATTTAATAGATAGACTTTAAAGATTTAATCAAATAACATTAATTATTTAATTAAATAGGGATAATTAGATTAGATTGATTGATTTAATTAACAAAAGAGATAGAATTAATTAGATAAAGTGATTTATTTAATCAAAGGAAGGAAATTGATGAATTTAATCAAATAAGGAAATTTGATTAAATGGTTAGACCGAGGGATAATTCAGGATGAAACGATGTTAGTAGTCGGGATTAGATGCACAATGTCAATTGGTATATTTTACGTGTCTACAATAATATATAATATGTTAATATATAATATACAATATATGTGGGCGGATGGGTGGGCAACTTGCCACATGGTTTGTGGCAAGTTTGAGGCTTGGACGATGTGGTTCGAGGTGGCAGGGTGGCGGTGTCTTCATGGGATCCCTTTGTGGTTTTTACGGTGGCCATTATTTGAGAAATTGGTGGCCTTTGGGAAGGACAAGCTTTGCTTCCCAAGGTCATTTAAAAGACTACTCACCTCATCTCCTCACATACTAATTCATTGGAATTGTAGTGGCTTTAATTGTGGTGAATGGTGGCCTGTTGGACACGTTGGTATTGTACATAATAATAAAAGTGGCATTTTTAAAGAATGTAGACACCAAAAATTGGTCTAGGCATGCGACTTCAATTTCTTCATTATTTGTCATTGTGATTCTCCTAATTAAACAATTTTAATTATTTAATTATATTTTCTAAAGTCTCTTTCTATCTATTAATTAAATAATTTTAATTATTTAATTAAATTATTCTATCATTGTTTAATCCTGATTAGTTAAATAAACATCATTTATTTAATTGCATCAGTAATTAACATTCCCCCTTTCCTTAAATTAAATAATTTATTATTTAATTTATCTTTATTGCATTTCGACTATAATTAAGTAATCTTTTAAATTATTTAATTATTCACTAGTCCTTTTCTTCAGTCAAATTAAATAAATTATTATTTATTTAATCCTTTTATTTTTGAATGTTGAATTAAATTAATCATTTAATTCATTAAATAATTATTCCCAACATATTTTTCTGTAATTAGGTAATTGCCAAGTTATCTAATTATTCATTATCACTTGAGTTGAGATCTAAATTAAAGCATTAAGTTATCTTCTGAGTCTATTTTTTTTAACGAATAGATCAATATTATTTCGAACGAACAGATTATTCTTGATTCAATCACTCAGTTATCTACTTCCACTTTTTTTTACATGTGCACATCTATTAATTAATTAATTTATTTATGTGTGCATTCAAACAATATCTTTCCTCTGTGCAAATCATCAACTTGACATGCTACTTCTATTCTTCCAATATCTGAATAGTCATTACTGAAAGATGAAATTATTATCTAATTTAATCTTTCAGATGTTTCTGAGTTCTAACTTTCACTCTCAAAACCTTGATTCGAATGCATGACCTAATTTTAATCTTGATCATCTGTTTACTTTCAATCTCAGCCTTTCATTCAAAAAATCAATTTTCTATAAATTGATTAATCATTGTCATTATTTTCTCTCCCAAAATTTTATACTTTTTGGAAGCAATTATCTTCAATATTTTGTCATTTGTCATAATCATAGAGCGTATTAAAAATTTGAGGGCAAGGATATTATCATGGAGAAATGGAGAAGAGCAACATAGATCATTTAAGGAATTATGATGTTCGGTGAGATTGTTTCATTCTCATGCTTTTAATTTCCATTGTGCTTTGTTGTTAGATGTAGGCTAGTTTTCTTTAATCTAGTTTACTCGCTTGCTTGCTTTTTTTCCTACATTTACATTTTGGTGAACCCAACATGAAGACATGGTCTTCATAAAAAAAAAATCGTAGCTTTTTCTATGAGTTTTGTAGGTTTCGTACAAAACGACGCATTTGAAAGACAAAACAACGCAACTGAATTTTCGCATCGCATCTGTCAATAAAAATGACACATCTGATAAATAGCGACGCAATTGCATAAAACATCGATGCATCTGGCTGGTAAAACAGTGACACAATTGATTGGTATATTTTCTATTTTTGTTTTCCCGAATTCCGAGATCTAAAATTCTCAATTGATTTATGTGTTACTAATATCAAAATTTCAAGCGTGTGTGATTTTTTTTGGAGTTAACATAGTGTTTGCAAGATGTTAGTAGAAGACAATATTGAAAATTATTGATGATTTGTTTTGCAGAATGTATGTCAAAGATCTTGTTGAAACAGACTGTTTGGTAGTTTAGAAAATTGTCATTTGGGTTTAAAAAATTGATCTTTGTCTTTCGTGTTTTGTGCTTCGGCACAAATCTAGTTTAGAACCCTTTACGATTCAGTATATCAAAGTATCCTCTCCCCTTGTGCATTCGTGTGATCCCGAGTGTAAGAGAACTGGTTACTAACTCTAGAACTTAGGCCTATCTTGGTGGGAAAAATTACTCACCCTAGGATGACTCATACCAGTAACACGCTAAAGCCAAGCGGCTTCCAGCCAGTACATAAAAGTGGATTCTTTGGGAAACCCCATGAATCACGTGTATGGTTCCAACGAGATGGGTCGAAAGGGACTCTCGCTGCATGGATCATGCCCAACGAATAAAATTCCCTAATTAAACACCATTGTTGTAGAAGGCCAAAAACCCTATCTATTTGCTGGTGCAATGGGTCGGACCCATGAAGCCATCTCACATTTTTACGGTCCTTAGTAGAGATGTAAAGTACACCATAAGGAGTTTTTATGGGTACTGAAGCTTGGCTGCCCTATATAAGTGAGTGCCATGGAGTGGAGCCAATGGGGTCAAGCTTCTAAACATTCCACTTTGGATAAGCGTAGCTGGGGAAACCCAAGTGAGAACTTAGAAAATATAGTCTATGTTAGCCTAGTATGTGGTTGTCTGTAACTGCATTAAACATTCTTTGAGTGAAAACCAAACTAAAAATATTGTGTTTTCTATGCTTGATATTTTCCAAAATTTGATTAAAAAAAAACAAACTGTTCAACTTTGTCATTTACCAGAAAACTGCAACTGAAAACTTCGCCACATTTGTCATTCAATGTCGTATCTGTCAAGTTTTTAGCCACATCTGTCAAGTTTTTAGCCGCATCTATAATTTTACACCGCATCTGTTAGTTTTTAAATCACATCTATAATTTAGTGATGCATCTATCAAACTTTAATTTGCACATGTCACATTGGTCCTCACAGTATTTTATCAAACTCCCATCTGTTAGACAGTTAATCACATTTGTCTTTTAGAGTCGCATCTGGTAGGAAAAATGTCACATTTGTAATTTCAAACTTGCATGTCAAACCTTTTGTGACGCATCTGATTAAGTAAGTCACATTTGTTGTCAAGATCGATGCATCTTCCCTGTCACAGATCTGAGTTTATTTCACCAATCAGTCTTTGTTAGTAGAAACCCGCATTCGTTTAACAGTTAACCACAATTGTCTTTATGAGTCACATCTATTAGAAAAAGTGGACATCTGTCTAATTGCGCCGCATTTTCCTTTTAACTAGAGTCATATTTTACAGTCACAGTCATACCAAATTTTTTTCATTTTTCTTTCTATAGTCAGCCTTAATCTCAAACCATAACAATTTTCTCAATCGTGCATCCTTTAGGTGTCGCTTAGTCATTACTATAGTGATTGTAGCTTCATTAGTCGTTACTATTGTCTTCCTAGTTTTGATTTTTAGCTTCATTTTAGGGGTACATATTACCTTTAGATCAAATTTTTTAAGGGAATTTTCATAAAATTTGGAATAGGTACACTTGCCACACTTTAGGAAAACCATTGCTTCAATAAAGTATGTCATTGAACCTAGTCATAATATCTTTTGTTGTATAGTAGGTCTTTACAGCTCATCAGTCTAGTTTGGGAGATCACTTTATTTTTGTCCCTAGTCCTACATAGGTTCTTTGAAATCATTACGTTGACACTTTGGTTAGACTCTAGGTGGTCGGTAACCTCGTCCTAAGTCCACAAAATTGATTTCCTTAGAAGTCCCTAGATTTTTCATACTTAGGTTTAGTCATCCTAGTATAGAGTCATTCTAGATAATCCTTATTTGCTTAAGCATCCAAAAAAAAAAAGCTACATACATTTCTTATTTGCATTCCGAAAATCCCAAAAACATAAAATAAAGTCATATTATCCATAGGTGTAGTTTTTTATTCCTTGCATATTGAGCTCATCTTACATGGTAGAGACTAGGTCTATAAGGAAAAAGAGAGAAGAAATGTCAAACCTAAACGATTTCATCAATCCCTTCGTAGGATCCTCTCAAGGACCATTCCCTAGACCTCACAGACCTTTGATGGAACAATTTTTCAATAGAGACGCCCAAGGAAACATATTGGTGGAAGACCTAGATGCCATAGTGAAAGACCTAGAGTTTGCTTCCTTTGTAGATGATTACCTATTAAATGATCCTCAACATTTCTTGGCAAGATTACTAGTTGAAGGTGCTACGTTTCCTATAGGATTTGACATTAGTACCATACAAGCTCAAACTACTCAAGGGACAAACACAATGAACACTAGTGCTACTACATCACAAGTGACTACAGCTGTATCATCCACTTTACCTACATAGAGTACGACAGTTCACACTTCACCATTTGGTACAACTAGCATGACAATAGGTTTTAATATCTCCGCAGGGCAGACATCGTCTAATCCATTTGGCCCTTATGCTGGAAGTAAAAGACCTAAAACAACAACTATTTTACCCACAATACCACGAACAACTGCTATACCCACGACCAGTGTTACTAGTACTATTCCACAAACAACTACTATATCTATGACTAGTATTACTAGTACCATTCCTCAGACAACAGTTGTACCAAGTATGAATATCAGCAGTACTACACCACAGATAGGGTATGTACCTTCCTTTCAATATGGGAGTAGACCAATACCTTCACAAAACATACCTTCACAAAACATTCCTATTCTGGGACAAAATCCATTCACCAACATTCTAGGTCAGAATTCGTTTACATAGATTATGAGTCAGAATCCTTTTACACATATTCTGAGTCAGAATCCATTTACCAACATTCCAGGTTAGAATCCATTTACACAGATTCTGAGCTAGAATCCATTTACCAACATTCCAGGTCAGAATCTATTTACACAGATTCTGAGTTAGAATCGATTTACCAACATTCTAGGTCAGAACCCATTCACATAGATTCTGAATCAGAATCCATTCACCAACATTTCGAGTCAAAACACACCCTACATACCAACATTTAATCAAAATTCATCACAAAATGTCAGATTTCAGAACACGTACGTGGATAATAACAATCTGGAAAACACATCACTTACGCAAGTTGATGTCCTACAAACACAAATACAGGCTCTCCAAACACAAATGGACAACATGGCAGTATCCAACTAGCAAACTATTTCAGCACATGATCTATATCCTTTTCCCTTTGACAAATCATTGTACATGATGCCATTCCTACAAGGGTATGTTGTACCTAATTTTCCTAAGTACAATGGAAAATGCAACCCAATCGAACATATAAGGGAATTCTCTACAACATGCATAGATGTGGCATATGATCCAACCTACCTCATGAGATTGTTTCCAAGGAGTCTTACTGCAATTCCACTTGAATGGTTCTCTAAACTTAGTGACATAAAATCTTGGGGCAAACTAACTGAGAAATTTATCAAACACTTCTCCTTTAACACCGATAATGAAATTACTATAGCTACCTTGTGTCACAAAATACAAGAGGAAGGAGAATATTTCATTACCTTTTTCCAGAGATGGAGAAGCATGGCTAGTCGATGTCCTATCAAAATACCTGAAAAACTAAAAGTCACTATATTCCAAGAAAATATCAATGCTAAACTAAGATCTAACTTATGTGTACATTGGTGCACCTCATTTGCGGAATTAGTGGAAAAAGGAATTATCCTAGAAAAAGCTTTAATTGACAAAGGAGAACTTAAGCCACCCAACATAAACCCAAATGTGTAGAACACCTTCAATGATAGAAACAATTTTTTGTCTCAAAACAAAAATGTTACCAGTGATGGGGTTGTTGATGCCAAAGACTTACAAGAAGGACCACTCATAACACTTAGATGTCATAATCCCTCTTCTAATACATTGAACGTAGTCAATCCAATGCTTAACACTCCTTAGAACAACCAATGACCACAACAGTTGAGGTGGTTTTCAAAATGTCAGTTCACTCCCTTAGGGGAACCTATTGAGTCAGTTTTCAAACAGTTATTGCAACATAATCTTATACAGCTTCAAGAGCCAAAACCATATGATCCTGAGCAATTTAAACCTTTTTGGTGGGATGAGAATGATTTCTGTGATTACCATCGGATTAAGGGACATAGTTTTCAAAATTGTTGACAACTAAAGAATATCATACATGATCTTGTCGAGAGTAAAACTATTGAAGTTGTTGGGAATAAGCAAATAGCTTCAAACACCAATCATAAGGTCTTTTAAGATCCTCTACATGACCATGGGAAGGGAAAATCCTCCAGTTCGGGGACTAAGACCAATGAAAATCCTATTAAGTATGCTAATGTCAAGTATGACTATAATCACGACACTATCATAAATCATATCCGAGTTGCTGATGATAGAGTCAATACTATTACCATTAACAAGACCCCTGAATGTGTTGTTAATACTTGAGCGCCATACTAAAATAACCATTCCAGGGCCTCCACAACCAACACCACCACAGCCTCCCAAACCACAATATAACTTACTTGATCAGTTAGGAAAAATCCCTACACAGATATCCATTTTAGAATTGTTGTGCATTTCACCTGAGCACTGAGTTATCCTGGAAAAATCCTTACAAAGCACCACTGTACCCAATGATCTTGATGTCAATCGCTTCAAAAAAATGGCAGGATATCTAACCAATTCTCACCATTCTACTTTTTTCTAAAAATGACAATTCGACTAAAAAGACGAACCATAATGATCCATTACATCTTGAGGTCCTTGTTCATAAAACCAAAGTCAGACGATTTTGGTAGACAGTGGAGCAAGGTTAAACATTTGCACTTTTAACTTGGTTAAGGCACTAGGTTTCTCAGAAGCATGCATAGACACCACCAAGAGCGTAGTGATTAAAGCTTATGATGATGAAGAGCATCCTTTTAAGGGGGTTGTTACACTTCCTATTAGGATTGGACCCATAGTTGTTGACACTCACTTCTAAGTCCTGGATCTCATCCTACCTTATAAAATTCTTCTAGGCCAACCATGGATACATGCCATGAAAGCCATCCTATCCACATATCATCAATGCCTTAAGTTTCCATATAACGACACAAAAATTACAATAGATGGCAATCCCGATCCATTCCATTATTGTTATAACTTAAAAGGAATCCCTCAACATAAAGTGCCTCTTAATCAAGCGGTGTCATCATCCACTTCATCCAACTACATCGATCCATCCACTCATACCAAAACATCCACTTCCATTTTAACATCCCCTACTCCTAAGGTCAAGATCTAGGACAACAGTTGTGGAGAATATCACATGAAGCAATCCTATCATGTTAGCCAACTAATGCCTTCTAAGTCCTATGGTTTACCCACATCAGATAGGAGACAACCTAGAGTCACTATACATGTTCCTCCTACATTGACACTCATAAGATGGGGAGAAATGAGTAAGGAAGCCCTAAATGAAGAAGACATGTCATCTTGATTGTATAGAGAAGATGATGAAGTACCTCCTCCATCAATAAATCTACATACACATCAATATGGAAAAGGATTTAAGATGATGTGAGACAAAGGTTACAATGGACGTAGTGGCTTAGGATTAAATTAGAATGGAAGGATTGAGCCTATCTTTGTTTCACAACGACCGAAGGGCCTAGGGCTAGGGTATCAACCGCTTCAGATTGGTGATTCTAGTATTCTATTACCTCCACAAGAGGAAGTAAGTATTTATGAAGTTATCAAGACATCTATTGAACCGTCCAACCAACACCAATGCCCATCCCCTGACTCTAATGAATACTAGTGGGATTCCCTTTCTTCCACTACCTTTATGGACCTTGAAAAACTGTAAGGAGAACTTGGCCAAATTTTTATCTCCTCGTAGATTCCACCTGATACTCATCCACAAAAGCTTGCTACAAAAGAAGAGTGGCTCAAGAACTACTTTTGCGAATCCCTTGATCCTGCTACTTGGAGATCTGACCAAACCACTCCTGATGACCAAACATTAGCAATTTTTCACCTCAGACTTTGCCTATGCCTAAAAATAAAAAGAATAAAGAAGAGTTAGTACAAAACTTTTGTGACCATATCAACAACTCAGTCTTTACTTTGACTCTAGTAGACTTTAACACCCCCGATGATGACATGCCCTTAGTGTATCCTCAACTTATCAATTGGGATCAACAAGACCCATCTGTCTTAGATATCTTTGAGAATGACAAAGCAATAGCTGAGTTCCTTGGATTACAAGAAGGAATACCTAGTGGAGTTCACAAAGCTGGTTTTACCATTGACTTAGACAACATGGCATACTCTGGGGAGTCTATTCTTCCTTCTAGTCGTAAAAATAAGGAAAACAATGATAAAAATGGAAATGATTCTCTAGGTGAAAATTGTTCAAGGCACCTTTAGATGATGAAAAAGCAAAAAGAAAGGACACATCTAAGGGAAAAAACCTCTCTGAGGCACCCAAGGATGGAAGGTTGAACAATATCCCCATTGAATAGGAAAAATCACCACTATTGATAGAGGAAATTGTTGAAGTCAACATAGGCACATAAGGGAATCCACGACTTATCTATTTTGCACAATCATTGACAGAAAAGGAAAAACTTGAGTTTCGAGACTTCTTTATAGAGAGGCAGGTAAAATTTGCATGGTAAGATGTTGATATGCCTGGATTGGATCTTGAATTGGTCCTACATCATTTACTACTACAACTAGGTGTCAAACCATTTAAACAAAAGTTAAGAAAAATGCATCCATAGATTGTCTTGTTAGTCAAAGCTAAGTTGAAAAAATTGTTGGATGCCAGTTTCATTAGATCCATTGACTATGCGGATTGGATATCCAATCTTGTGCTAGCAACAAAATCAACTGGGGGCATTCACATCTGTATTGATTTCTGAGACATAAACAAAGCATGTCCCAAAGATGACTTTCCATTGCCAAACATTGATATCACAGTGGACCTGACTGCTGGCTATGAAATGTTATCTCTTATGGATGGATTCTTAGGATATAACCAAATAAAGATTGCAATTGAAGATCAACCAAAGACTACTTTTACTTGCCCATGGGGGACCTATTGCTGGAATGTAATGCCCTTTGGACTGAAAAATGTTGGTGCCACATACCAACGCGCTATGACAACTATATTCCATGACCTCATGCATGATATCATGGAAGATTATGTGGATGATATAATAGTTAAATATTTGACAAGGGTAGATCATTTAAAGGTTCTAGATAGAGTTTTAAAGAGACTAGAAGAATACAAGGTTAGACTTAATCCTAAAAGTGCATGTTCGGTGTACAATTAGGGAAACTTCTAGGCTATATAATATCTAGACGAGGCATTGAGGTAGATCTAGCGAAGGTCAAAGTAATAAGAGACATGCCTCCCCCAGCTAATTAGATTCAACTAAGGACACTTAAAGGAAGACTACAGTCAATTAGACGGTTTATAGTGCAGTTAGCAGATAAGATACATCTGTTTCAACATCTACTCAAGAAAGGAGTACCTTTTGTATGGAACCCTAAGTGTTAAGAGGAATTTCAATAAATTAAGGGCTATCTGCTAACACCACCAGTATTAATGCCACCAATTTAGGGAAAACCTTTAATATTGTACATCACAACAACCACATCAACATTGGCTGCTTTACTAGCACAAAATGACATAGAAGGCCGAGAAAGAGAAATATACTATATCAAAAGCACTTTGGCAGGTTATGAACTAAATTATAGTCCTATAGAGAGTGCCTGTCTTGCAGTAGTTTTTTCTACTCAAAACCTAAGGCATTGCATGTTGAACCACCAAACAATGCTAATTGCTAAGATTGACCCCCTAAAATATCTTCTGAGTAAGGCAACATTAACAAGACATCTTGCTAAATGGGTAATGATACTAAGTGAATATGACATCCAGTATATGGAAAGAAAAGCCATAAAAGGACAAGTTATTGCTGATTAGTTAGCAGATGCACCAACTGAGGCAGATCACCCTTTAGTCTCAAACTTTCCTAACAAGTTCATCTTTACACTTGACATAGATACAACATGGAAGTTATACTTTGATGGGTCTCATACAAACCATCGTTCAGGGGTTGGTATATTATTCATTACGCCATAGGGTGATACCATTCCAAAGTCTTTTAGAATTTCCTTTCCATGCACTAACAATGTAGCAGAATATGAGGCTCTTTTGATAGGGTTACGAATGGCTATTCTATGGAAAATCAAGCAATTACATGTCTATAGGGATTCTCAGTTAGTAATTAGGCAGGTAAATGATGATTATGACACAAATGATGAGAAACTTGCACCATACAAACGCATGGAAGATAGCTTTAAGCAGTATTTTGACAACATTATCTTTTATCAAATTCCTCATATTCAGAACAAGGCAGCAAATGCCATGGAACCCATTGGCTCTTTATTAGACATTCCTAATAATGTGCCTAAGTTTGAGTTCTTGGTAGAACAATTTTTTTTCCCTACTTTTGATATTCCAGACTCGGAGATGGTATATGTACTTGTTGGTCCTGATTCCCCATGGTACAAGGACATCTTTGAGTATCTTAATTCCCAAACCATGCCTCTTGATTTTTCAAATAATCAACATAGAACCTTTATCCGTAAGTCAGCTAAATACACCATCATCAGGGTCACCTTGTATAGACATGCCTTAGATAACACCCTTTTAAGATGTCTCGATACTGAGGAAGCACAAGCAACCTTACATACGGTACATGAGGGTATATGTGGATCCCATTCTAGTGGTCCTACCTTAGCTAAAAAGATCATGAGGCTAGGCTATTATTGGCCTACAATGGAGACAGATGCCTATTTATTTGTTAAGAAATGTCGATTGTGCCAGATTCATGGAGACCTCATACACATTCCAGAACAAGAGCTAAGACCAATCACATCACTGTGGCCTTTTTCCCAATGGGGACTCGATCTCATAGGAAAGATACATCCCACATCCTCAAACAGACATAAGCTTATTATTATAGCGACATAATACTTCACAAAATGGATTAAGGCAATTCCTATGACCTACATTACAGGAACACAAATTTCCAAGTTCATCTTGAACTATATCATTTGTAGATATGGCGTTCCTCAATCCATCATTACAGATAATGGTCGCCCATTCAAGAATCAAGAAGTTTGTCAACTATGCCAAGACTTCCATATCTAACATCATTTTCCCACTCCATATTACCCACAAGGTAACGGCCAAGCTGAGGAATCTAACAAAACTATCATTAAAATCCTCAAAAATACTATCAATGACGCTAGTCGTAACTGGCATTTAATGCTCAATACTGCTTTATAGGCTTATCATACAAGCATCTGTACTCCCATCGACACCACTCCATATTCCTTAGTCTTTGGTTTTTAGGATATCTTACCTATTGAGGTCGAGATTCCATCCCTAAGGGTATCTTTGAAAGGCCACATTGATGATGAAGAATACCGTGTGTCAAGACTACATGAGCTAGAATTCCTAGATGAAAGAAGATAGAAGGCATTAGATCATCTACCAGCATACCAAAATCATCTTCGTCGAAGCTATAACAGAAAAGTCTTGAACCAAAATTTTGACATTGGTGACTTGGTCTTAATGGAGAATCCTAAGAATCAAGCTGAAAGAGAAAAACCAGGAAAATTTGAACCAAATTGGCTAGGTCCTTACATTGTCACAGAAGCCTTCAGATCAAGGGCATATCAACTTTCTATTCCTGAAGGGAAACTATTTTCAGTACCTATTAATAGCCTTCATTTGAATAATTTCTATGTGTAAGCTTCTAAGAACCTTGTCTTAAAAATACAAAAAAAAATCATCAAAAAATTAAAAAAATCATTACTTAGGTGAAAACCTAGAAAACAAGCATCTTTGTAGCACTAAAAAAATTGAAAAATCCACAAAACAATAAAAAGAAATGAGTCGTCCAATAGTGAAAACCACTTAGGTGGCGCTTTGGATAAGTACCATGGTGAAAACCTGGCAAACAGGTGCCATGTGTAGTTGACTTTGCTCCTTCGTCTAATATTATTCTAATCTAACTCCCTTGTATATATCTTTTCTATCCATATCTTTGTATATATCATTCATAATAAATGCTTGTCCTTCCAATAGCTTGGAATGATTGACATCAAGAACACGTCATTTCCCCATTTCATTTCATCCTACCTATTGGTCTTATACTCGACTGTAGGCAGACACTTAACCTATGTCATTTGATTTTTATAGTGGTTGTCAAGAAGATGCAAGACCATTGAAAAATCCAAAAAAAATACAAAATGTCTTGAGAAAATCCAAAAAAAACATCAGAAAACTTTAAAAAGACAAAAAAATCAAAACATTTCAAACATAAAAAAAAGTCAAAGTCAGTTGCACTTGTTAGTCTTTGTCATGTCGAACTACGTTGCCTCTATGACTAGATGTAGGCAAGGCCATCTCTTGATGCACCCCTAAGGCATTAGGTTAGTCGTCTTTGTAGTACAAAATCATGATTCAATTCATTGTCTATATGACAAAGTCATTGGTTGTGTCAAACTATGAGGTATCTGCATGTATAATGTAGGTAAGGCCATCTATCGATGAGCCCTCAAGGCCGCACTAGGTCAGTCCTTTAGGGTTCACAAGCATAGTCAATTGTCAACATGTCATATCAAGTCACACATCAACAAGACAAGCAACTCAACAACATCATCAGGTCAAATCAAACAAATTGCCAAAACAACAATCAAAATAATCAACTTATGTCTGCTACAAGATGTGTCCTTGGAAACTGACATTGTCAAAACAACTAACTTATGTCTTCTATAGGATGAGTCCTTCCTGAATATAGGAATTAGGCAAACAATTATCATAACATTACAACAGGTTGTCACATCAATGGCATCAGACTTCAATGTCTTATATGAAACGTGTCCTTTTGAAACCAGGCTTTTGTCATGCCTTATAAAATCAAAACTAGACTCAAAGTCTTATACGGTATGTGTCCTAAAAATAATCTCTATCAATCAATCAATCAAACAAACAGATCAAATTTTGGCAAATATTTTACTAGCTTGTGGATTTTTAGCTTGTTTATCTTATCTTTTCATATGGCTTTATGTTTGGGGTCTTGTTACTAGCTTTCTCGAGGATGTCCCATGAAGGATTTAGAGAAGCAACAATGTATTAGGGCTTATTTTCTTTGATTGTTGTCTGTCAACTTTCTTTTTATTTGATTTTTCAGTCATGTTACTAGTTTCCTCAAGGATGTCCCATGAAGGATTTAGAGGAGCGATGGCATCTCATGGCTCATCTTTTCTTTGTTTGTTGTCTGTGGTTTGTCTTGACGAAAAGACTAGGGAAATTGTACCCTTAGTATGAGTTATGACATTCCTTGTCTACGACTATCTGTTGTTAGTAGGTGGATGACCTTGCACACCATGGTCTATCTCATATCATGGTGTTTATTGTTCATCTATGTCAGTTAACGTCCAATGATGATTTAAGTGAAAAGCTTTTATGTGTTGATGAAATATTAAAGATTCTGATATCAAAGGTTTCGGGTATTAACATCCATATCTTCTATTTTTATTTTTCTTTCATTCTTCTCTACATTAACATTTTTTCTTTCTCGCATCATGACAGAGTCTTGTGATACAAAAAAATATAAAGCATTTTGCATATCCATTCATGTTAGAAACATCATATACATATTATACATGTAAGCTGCATTAGAAAATACAAAAATATAGGCATTCATAGCATTTAGGATTCCATGACATTTCATTTATTAATCATCATAGATTGCATAACATAACCTATATATACATCATACATATAGTTAGCATTTGTGAATAATACATCACATTGCATCTCATCATTATAAATACATAATCCATACATTTTTAGATAAAAGTAAATGCATCCATCATCATATAGAATCAACATAAACATTATAACATCATATGTCATAATAGGTTGCATAAACATCATAAAGTAAATACCATGGCATCTATCACATATACATATCATATAGAAGACTGCATAATCAAATTGAGAAATGCATATCATATAAATAGATGACAAAATCATGTATATAGATCGCTCAAAATATGTGTCACAGTACGATGTCATTATGTACATCTCAAACGGAGCTCATAGACTCTATAACCAAAGTACACTGTCTACAAAATAAATATCAATACATGTCCCTATCTAGAACTACCACTACTATCATGACTAGATTGCGTATGCATATGATGTTGGGATCCTGATGACCTGTGTCCTAAAGGTAGCCTGTCATATGGTCCTGGTCTATGTGGCTGCTCCACTCCTTCTGTACTCACTATCCTAATATGGGTCTTGGTCTGGGATCTGTTGCTGCGTGTCTATGAGAAACTGGGATCCCATCTCTCAGGAGGAACCTCTACCTCATATAAATCTCTATAATAAGCAACTCTCTCTACAACTCTAACTAGCTCTCAAGCAAAAGCCTCAAATAGCCCACTACAAAGAGCTCCAATCTCTGTAAATCATTGCTTCATCTCCTATCTCTGAGCTATAGCCTAATCTCTATCCATATAGGCTTTGTCTCTCTCCATCTAAAGGGCATCTCACTCTAACATCAAAGCCCTCATCCTCTCCTCTAGGGATGCAACCTGAGCACAAAGAGTCATAATATCTAGATCAGTGTCCCCTATGTCATCCTGTCAAACTCTCTCCATCCCATCATCCTCATCCTCCATATCCTCCAAAATCCCATCATGGAACTCACACTCCTAACCATCATCCTCATCCTCTTCCTCATCCTGGTATATACCCAGCAGTCCAAGGGCATATGTCTCTACCTCCTCCTCGGGATGCTCCTCTGGAATGTCCTCTGCTGCATGCTCCTCTCTACCAATCTCTACCTCCTCCACTTCACCTCCACATGCACTCCCTCTCTACCAATCTCCATACCTCCTCCAATGTCTAGCATCGACATATCATCCTCTCCATCTCTCTCCTCCTAATGAACAGGTGATAATGGTGGTCCTCATCCTATCCGACCATGTCTCCCCCTACCACTGCCCCTTCAGCCACCTCCACGACCATCTCCATCATCTCCTCTCCCACCTCCACCTCTCTGGCCTCTTCCTCTACCACACTTTCTGTGCGGTCCTCTACCTCAAAGATATACTGGCACATCTTGCTCGGGATCAATAAGAGGAACTAGCCTATGCTCAACCCACCATTTTTCATATGCCTCTATAGTCCCTAGATCAACTAATCTATCTCATCAACCCCACTATACTGGCTGTAATCTGTTAATATCAGCTTCTGTAGTAGCCATTGGAACCTTTGCACCCCATAATGCAATCTCTTTGGAAGACCTCGCATACTCTGCTCGGCCTCGAGGCTCATCCTGAACCTCTCCAAACTGTCTTAGAACACGGTCTGGCAAGTGTCTCTCAATAATGTGGACATGTGAAACTGTTTGACCAATCAGATATTGTGTTTGTCTGCACCATACCAAATGATCATCCTCATCTGACCATTGTGGACAATCCATGTATGGCCACCAAATAAACTATACCATCATGTTGATGGCATGCCTATGATACCCCATGTCTCTGGCATGATGTTGACCGTTAGCCCTTGCATAACAGAAGGCATACGGTGATCCCTGCCGCACATCCACTGTAACTGGCATACGAAATATGGAAATATGCTCCTACGCCCATACCATTAGCAACATAGTCCCACAGCTCATCGACTGTGCTCCTCTGTATGCTATATTATGTAGCTAGAAGTATAGCATAGCTAGTAGACATGGTCCCCAAGCATAGACCTTCCACCTCTCTAACATCCCTACTAGCATCTCCCCCCATCCTATTGAAAATCCATGGCCACGTCAATCAAGAAGAACTATGCCCCCTATCAATGTACATAAAAGATAGTGTAACTGCCTATACCTCTGTGCTAGGACATGCCACCTAATGTCATAATGGTCAATGCCTAACTGTCTAATGTCCTGATGTGGATAGTATCTATAAAGCTCGACCAACCCCCTCTGTGTGTCATACATAACCCTCCTGCCTCTAATCGGTAATCTCAAAATCCTATATACGTCCTCTAATGTTACAATAGCCTTTCTTGTAGGTAGATGAAACGATGATGTCTTCGAGTGCCATTGCTCACACAAGGTAGTCAGTAGTACCCGGTTTGCCCAGATAGTAGGCATGAATGTCACATGATTGAATCCTATGTGTCACAAGAACCATTTCTCCCCGCTCCACAAACTGTAACGAAAATAGAAAGTCAAAGGTCTCAACTCTCTCGTGTAGATGGGATCTAGTATAACCTACAGTGCCTCATGTCAGAAACAATGATCTATCCTAGTCCAAAAATTCAAAAACTTCAAAAAGCCCTTTACAGTCAAATGCGTCATTCTATTTGCAAATGTGGTTCATAAAATTCATACGTGTCATTAATATTTGCAAATGTGTCACAAATAGTTAATTACATCATTTTATATCACAATTGCCTGCAATAAAATCAAATGCGTATCTTTACAGTCACACATAGAAAAATATATATGCTAAATTCAAATGCATTGCAAAATTTTCAAATGCATCATAAAAACTTAAACTCGTCTATACCACATGCAAATGCGTCCTATTTTATCACATGCAGCTAAATAATTGACAAATGTGCATTTATATTACAAACCTACACAAAATGTAAGACATGAATTTACAAATGTGTAGTTGTGCATACAAATGCGGTTAAAACGTATGAAAATGCGGTTAATTAAAAAACAACGCATTTGAAAAACATGTAATAAATGCATAAAAACGTGTGCAAGTTAAAATTGTCAAAGTTAGTTTTTGAGCACATACCGGTGGGTCAACATTGGTGGGCCATCAGAACATCCAAATGCGATATGCGTGATGGTGGGTGTGTGGAACTAGGGACATTGTCACTAGGAGCTCAGAGCAAAAATCTCAAATTTCTAAATATAGAGTGTGAAAATGAATTGAAATTTCCCAATTTCTATTTATATGTAGGGTTTTGGGAGGCATTTCTTCAGATCTTTTCTATTGGTTGTGTAAACATCCAACTTCAATCGACCCTTAAACATCCATAACATCTCCAAATTCATTTCTGTCAAATCCATTGAACTTCTGGGCATCAAATTGACTAATTGGGACAATTTCCAAATTTTTCCAAATTTTTCAAAAATTGGTCAATTTTCCTGAGGGAGCATACCCTAACCTATTTTACATTGGGACATAACTGGGGCATGTTTTCACTGATTTTCTTTGACACAATGCGATAAACTGCATTATATCAGAGGGGCAAAATGTAGACACCGCAAATTGGTCTAGGCTTACGACTTCAATTTCTTCATTATTTGTCATTGTCATTCTCCTAATTAAATAATTTTAATTATTTAATTATATTTTCTAAAGTCTCTTTCTATCTATTAATTAAATAATTTTAATTATTTAATTAAATTATTCTATCATTGTTTAATCCTGATTAGTTAAATAAACATCATTTATTTAATTGTGTCACTAATTAACATTCCCCTTTCCTTAAATTAAATAATTTATTATTTAGTTTATCTTTATTGCATTTCGACTATAATTAAATAATCTTTTAAATTATTTAATTATTCATTAAACCTTTTCTTCAGTTAAATTCAATAAATTCTTATTTATTTAATCCTTTTATTTTCGAATGTTTAATTAAATTAATCATTTAATTCATTAAATAATTATTCCCGATATATTCTTCTGTAATTAGGTAATCACCAAGTTATCTGATTATTCATTATCACTTGAGTCGAGATCTAAATTAAAGCATTCAATTATCTTCTGAGTCAATATTGTTTTTAACAAACAAATCAATATTGTTTCTAACGAACAAATTATTCTCGATTCAATCATTCAGTTATCTACTCCCACCTCTTTTTGCATGTGCACATCTATTAATTAAATAATGTTAATTAATTAATTAATTTATGTGTGTGTTCAAACAGTCTCTTTCCTCCGTGCAAATTGTCAACTTGACATGCTAATTCTATTCTTCCAATTTCTAAATAGTCATTACTGAAAGATGAAATTATTATCTAATTTAATCTTTTAGATGTTTCTGAGTTCTAAATTTCACTCTCGAAAACCTGATTCAAATGTATGACCTAATTTTAATCTTGATCGTCCATTTACTTTCAATCTCAGCCTTTCATTCAAAACGTCAATTTTCTATAAAATGATCAATCATTGTCATTATTTTCTCTCCCAAAATCTTATACTTTTTGGAAGCAATTATCTTCAATATTTCGTTATTTGTCATAATCATAGAGCTATACTTGCATACATTGAAAATATGAAGGCAAGGGTATTATCATGGAAAAATGGAGAGGAGCAACAAAGATCATTCAAGGAATTATGATGTTCGGTGAGATTGTTTCATGTTCATGCTTTTAGTTTCCATTGTGCTTTGTTGTTAGATGTAGGTTAGTTTTCTTTAATCTAGTTTACTCACTTGCTTGCTTATTTTCTTGTGTTTACAGAGAATTTCTTTCATTCTGGTTTGTGTGGTACGACATCATTTCTCTCTGTCCGCGTTTACATTGTGGGTGTGCTAAGCCATGGCATAATGGTCAAAGTTTATGGTGGAAATTTCGGTGGACTCCATTGTTTGCTTTGGGGCTAATACACCCTTGTCTTTGGATTGCAAAGATCATTAGAACACCTTCAGGGAAGTCTTAGACCAGCATTTAAAGTAAATTATTATCAACATTGATCCTTTAACGGTGGTCTCCGTGAAGATGGTGCTTGGGAAGAAGCACCTAGAGCACAAGGAATATTTTTGGGCCAATTTGGAGGTGGTGTCATGCTTCTTGGCATTTATCCTAGACAATAGGGTTTTGAAGGCAGATGCTAAAATTCCGCTGGGAAAATTATTCAAGAAGGAATTGCTTGGTAACCTGGAGGAGGTGCTGAAGATGGTCATTTTGGGCAAAGGTGCACTGCGACCAAGCAATTGGGAGCTAGTAAAGAAGCTAAGTGAGGTGATTCAAATCTTTTCCTTTTGTTTGGATTTGAAAGGAATGAGTTTGGTTTTCCATAGGATGATTGTGGCCTTTGCAGTCCCTTTTCTTAAAAAGGTTTTCTACATTGTCAAAGTAAAGGATATGGAATGGGTAAGCGAATTTGATGCCTTTGCGAAGGAAAATGGTTTTTTGTGAATTTTGGTGTCTCTATGTTGGGGTTTGGGTGGTGGTGCCAATTTCCTCTTTGACCCTATATCATCTGATGTTGCTTCTAGTTCTGAATCAGGTAGTTGGTTTTTTGGCACTTTCTAGGGGATGTCTATATCAAGTCTTTGTTCTCTTTGGTGGTGGCGGGTGGTTGGCTTGGTGCAGATATGTGCCATTTTGGCTTGTCTATGGGGTTTTTTTTGCTAGGAGACCTAGATGGTTAGTTTTTGGTTTGACACCCATTTTTCCTACAATGTAGATGAGTATAAATTTTCTTCCAATTAATATAAATTACTCTCATTAGATAGCAAAAAAAAAGTAATATATAATATATATTAGTATATATTATATTAGTATTAATATAATATTAATATATAATATTTATTAAAATATATAATATAATATATAATATATAATAATTACATATTATATATTAATATATCATAATTTAACATAGTATATTATATATAATAAAAATATATATTATGACATTGTAATTTATAAGACTAGAGGTAACATATATCTATTTCCTTTTTGAGGATTGTAAAGGTAGACTTGCGAGCATGTCAAATGGAAGGTCACATAATAGATATCCATTTGAGAATGGATATCTATTTTGTAAGTTATATAAAAACAAAAATGGGAACATTTTGAGTATTTCAATGGTCCCTACATTCTTTTTGTCTTGAAATTCTCATGCTTTTTGTCTACATCAGAAAAAATTCAGCTTTTCAAAGATTCTCTAACACTTTTTTTAGAATCCCAATCATTTGTGTATGTTTTTTTGTTTGTGCAATGGGGAGTAGCAGTCAGCGTAAGAGAAAAGGTAAAAGGAAACTTACAACAAATCAAATTGAAGTATATAGAGCAAAAGATAAAGAAAGTCATAGGAAAAGAAGACAACGTATGAAAAATATTCAAATTGAAGCTTCTTCCGAACCATTAAGTGTTAATTCAAGTGAAGATGAAATAGAAATTGAAAATATTGAACATCATATTGAAATTGAAAATGAAAATGGGAACAACATTGAGAATGAAAATGTTGTTGAAAATGTTGAAAATGAAAATATGGTTGAAAATGAAATTGTTATTGACAATGAAAATGTTGTTGAAAATGAAATTGTTATTGAAAATGTTGAAAATATTGAAAATAGTGAGAATGAAAATGTTAATAACATTGTACTTTAAAATGAAAATGTTGAAAATATTGAAAATGTTGAAAATGAACCTTATGTAACACCTAATTACAAAAGAACCCCTAAATCGTTGGTTTAAATAGATGAGAACATAATTGATAACCTTGAAGGAAAAAGGTCACAATGAATGGTTCATTTGTGGGCTATGAAAATGTTCAATGAATTATTTTTGATAAGAAATTAACCAAACAATGTCAATTTTTTGTGCAATTACTTAACATTTACAAAATGAGACCATTATTAAAAAAATTGAAGATTCGTCTCCCAAAAAAATAGGAAAAAAATAGTCTTATTGTAAAAAATATTTTCAATGCTTTAACCTCTATTGGAAAGACTAGTAAGGAAAAATATAAAAGGGTCGCTTGAAGAGTGATCACAACCTCACTAGTAAGCCATCATTTGAGAAATGCTCATTTAATGAGACAAACTTGTATTGATTTTAACTTAAATCGTAAAACATTAAATAGAGAACTCTCAAGAAGAGGAAGACTCGATAGTGCTCTTCAAAATAATACATGGGATTTTAGTGGGAGGCTTCCATGTGTTGATAAAAAGCTAACCAATAATGTAAAGATGCAAATTGAACAATATTGAAATTATCACTCTAGAGTATCACCAAATGTAAAGGATGTTTTAAAGTTACGAATTGGTAATTGAGATTGTACACCGCATCCTAAACAATTTTTGGAATGTAGCCAAACAATTTTGTACAAACAATTTTCTCAAGAACATCCAAATTTTCAAATCTCACAAAGGGATTTTGAGTCTTGCAAGACATTTTATTTTGTTCCTATTAATGTTCGTAATACATGTAAATACCATGTTGAGTTTTCAATGTATCATGAATTGTTATGCCATATTCATTCTACTATGCCTACTGACAAAATTCTATAGGAGTGTCATGCAGTGCAACTTCCCAAGTCATCTAGGGAGTTGTTAGATTCATTTTTATGCATTAGCTCCTGTGATCCCACAATAGTGGTTTACAATTTTCGGCCAAACTGGACATTGATTTTTTTTTTTAACTAAATCTTCACATTCGGGCACCTATAGTGATTATATCGTGAGGAATTTGAAGATGATGCAAAGTAGAGTCTTGTCACATTTTGTCTGTAGATTCTAAAAATATATTTTTCAAAATTTTTGGAATCAGATTGCACTTCTTTTCCATCTCCCATGAAAACTAGTTTTTTTCAAAAAACAACATTTTTAAAAAGTGACGCACACCGTATAACGATAATTTTTTTTCCTTGAAAGATAAAATTCTAATTCTTTTGAATTTATATTTGTAACTCCAATATCTAGTGCTTCCACTTGGTTAGATAGTTTTTTATTGAATATTTTTTCTTTAATCAAGTTTCAAAGTCAAATCAATTACAATTTAGACATAACGCACCGTATAACATAACTTTTATTGTATGTATCAAAATTTTATTTTATTTTTTTTGTTGGATCAAGGAATCCAATATCTGGTGCATTCATATTTTTAATTTTTTTATGATAATCTTTTATTTTTCCACTTGTGCAGAACATAGAGTTTTGTTTTCGTTGAAAAACCTATATTTAATAAAACTTAAAAAACAAATAGATAATATAATCAAAACATATTAAAATTATATCCGTTGGATAGCTCATTTTGAGGGAAACCTGATACCAGTTGGGTTTCTGAGATCTCCATTTTCATTCTCAAATCGAGCTTCAAAGTGCAAAACTCTGAGCAATTTTGGTTCCTGAGAGGATGTGGGTGAAAATAAGTGGGTTCGGTCAAACAAAAATTTAATGTTCGGTCGAATAGGGGTTCGACCGAACCCATTTAACATACAATAAAAAATAGATTTGAATGGGGTTCGGTCGAATGTTCTAAAAATGTTCAATCGAACCCCCTCTATTAAAAATTAATATTTAATATTAATATAACTATAAATTATATTCTTTTTAAATTATAATAAATAATATACTTATTATTACAATATATTTTAATAATTATATTATTATTATAATATTAAAAGTATATAGTTAAAAACTATATATTAATTTTTTCTAATCATGGCTTTTCAAATCTTGGATTTTCAAGCTCAACACGAGTGTCATGAAAACACTCTCCTCAGGTAGGATAACAAGAAGCTTCGCTTAGAGAACATGGCAATTAAAGAAGCCATGATAAATCCCATATGCACCAACTATAGAACACCTGTTGTTATTGTAGAAGTCAGTCTTCAAGAGCAGCAACTGCATATTGAGAATATTCGGTTGAAAGATGAGGTCCGTTTGCACAACCTAACTAATTTGATGATTTGCATATTCCAATTTTTTGTATTCTCAAAATGTAAATTGTGGTTAAAAGGATTATGAGTCACTCCTTTTTTAGTTGTTCCTATTCTGATTCTAATGTATTTACAACCCTACGAACCTCCTAGATTTTATTTTCTCTAGAAATCTTTTTAGTGCAGTGATTTTCCCAAATGATGAAATTGCTTCATATCATAAACTGTATATTATTTAGAGACCCAAAAGGTTATTTTATTCTGATGCTTTAAATCACTTGAGTAATGAAGTTGAAGATTCGTTAGCTTTGTGCTTATGGGTATTCTTTAACAATTCTTAAGTTTTTTTAATGGGCCTGGATGGATTTTTTCAGCTGGAGAGAATGGCAAGTATGGATGAAATTTTTTATGGAAGGCCCATATCATTGACTTGAGAGATCAATATGGAGGGAGTGGGAGAGAAAGGGACAGTGGGGGTAGGAGGGGGATACTTGAGAGAGAGAGAGGGGGGAGTGGGAGAGAGATAAAGGGTAGGGGGTATAAGGGTTTAGGGTTTAAGGGTTATGGGTAGAGGAGAGGGGGAGAGGGGGGTAGGAGGGAGAGA
>VDFB02105785.1:579707994-579792722 GCA_007258455.2 Sequoia sempervirens
CAAATATGTACATATAATTGTAATTTACACAAAACAAAATGATTTACAACTATGTACAAGTTACTATAAGTTCTCATTTGAACATGTATAGGGTTACAAGTGAACTTGAAAACCATGTATATAATCTAAGTCAAAGATTCTGGTTCAGCCCGCTCTTCAATAACATGTAGAAGTTTTTGATGATCATCACTATCTAGTCTCCATTTTCTTCAGCCATGCGCATGTGGAACTGCATGAAGATGTAGAGTGGTAGCAATTATTAAGTGAGTATATTGATATACCTTGTTATCAGGTTGATAGTCAACAAAATGAATCCCATGTTGAACAACTTTGACTTGTTTTAGATATGTCCCTTGCACTACAACAGAACCTACATGGTAAACATGAACCTAAGGTAAGACATATGAACGTGTGCAACATTTTTGTGCTCAAGGTTTGTACCATATATATTTAATGTTTATAATGTAATGTGCACATGTGAATACAATGTACATAAAATTTTAAATTCAAACTCACTTGTGGGAAATGACATTCCATCACTTATTGTAGGTTTTGTTAGCTTATTCCTCTCTTCTATGAAGCACAATAAATAATAGCTAACACCTTCGATGTTTCCAGGCTCTGCTATGACTGCAAAACATCTCCTGTACACCAAATTTACACAAAAAAATTCTAAAAAAATTAGAAATGTGTCTAATGATCATTAACTAGATAGATATAATATTTAAATTATTGAAAACTTACACGTGTACCTTTTCTAACCAATCCTAAAATATGGTCATAATCAATTGAAATCAAAGGAATGTCTTCAAATCTTTCTTCCTCGTTTTGATCATATGTTTCTAAAAAAACTAGTGGCACCGTATCCCATTTACCAACATATCCAAGTTCTTGATTGTTGCATGCATAATTAGAGTTTCCCTCAATGCACTCAGTGCAAAAATAAGAGTAATCCCTTGTGTCTAATATCCATCGATGGCAACTATCTAAACTCCTAACACAATGCAAAGATCTTGTTTTTTCTACCCTCTTGCATCCATGCATCGATCTTCTATCCACACCTAGATACATATGTACAACAAAAACTTATTTGAACAAATATGTATATATATATATTTTTTAAATTTAAATAAATTCAAATTTTTGATTTAATGTAATTTATACATACCCGATATCTCCCAAAACACTCTATGTAGAATGTGTCGGTTTGTTCTTGAAGATGTGCATACCAAATTTGATGCAAAGTGTTTCTTGCACCATTCAATAACAACATGTGCATTGTCTAGACGATCTTCTGGATAACTCATTTGATGCTTTCTTAAAGCTCGTTTGATGCAAGCTCCTGCTCCATCATGCTCACCCTTTCCATACCCACTCTAAAAAAAACTCCAAACATGTGGTATTTTGTAGATTTTATGATATCTACAAAGTGCATAGAATGGCCGTGAAGATTTGAATTGTGCCACACATCCATCTGGCCATACAAAATGATTTTCAAATTTTACACCCCTGCTTCTCAAATTCTCAAAAAATATTGTAAAGCAATGTTGGACAAAAAGTGTCATGCTCTTTATCATCACTAATATAAAAGTGATATTCTTTCTTAATGGCTCATTCTTCATCTATACTCTCAACAACAACCAATTCTAATTGTGCATGTCAATTACACACATGAACCATAATAGTGATCTGCTTTGAAAAGTAATACTTCGATTGAATCTCCTTTTGATGTACAAAGGAGTAATTTTTTGCAAAGTCAACTACTGATAGAACTGTTCCACGTGGGAAAGTATCTCTCAATGTTTGGAATTGTTATGCTTGCCACTTAGCAAAAAAGGAATGTTGTATGTATGGTCGTATCAATTTTCAAAAATCTTCCATAAATTTTCCAATGGGAATCTCCTCTTCTACATAGTTCAACCTGTGGATTCTTTCCCAAAATTTGTTTGCAACTTTGCATACTTGTACTTGTGTCAGTAAAATATGTGAATAACTAATAAACCACACATTCAATGAAAAATTACATCAAAGAGAATCTGAATAACAATCTATGAGAAATTGAAACAAATAAACTCTCTAAAAATAGTACTTACCTCTTGCAATTTACCGTCTTTGTTAGGTTAGTATCCTCAATTCTTGAAGGAAATTTAGCCAAGTTTCCACATGTCTCACAAATTCCTTTTATGCAATTTATTTGAGGTCCATTTTCATGATCACATAATATAGACTTTATGAACAAAGTTGCCTGTTTAGGAGGTGCATTTTGAAACCCACATCTTTCTTCTCTCATCTTTCGAAACACCTTATAGTAGAGATCAAATTCAATATGATAACAACAACAACAAGTTTCAAAAAACTTGTTTATCTTCACATAATATGGCTTTAACCTTTGAAACATTGTTTTCCCAATCTTGATATGAGGATATGCATTACAAAAGTTCATATACATCTCAAATTGTGTTGTCTAGCCAATGTTTGATATGATTTTTATAAATACTAGGTCCAATCATGTGTCTCATAACATCTCTAGTATTTGATGATGGACGAGTCTGATCATGCCAAAAACCTGAGACCAAGTTCCTAACAACATATTCAATCCTGTCAGAATGGGGAGCTCTACACATAATTTCCCAATTTCCTTCTAAACTCTCATCCAAAAACTTTATCTTTTTCTCATATTTTATCAATGTGGTTCTACTATAACCAATTTCAGTTGAAAGTGCTGACATTTTTCTTTTTCTTGCTATATCTTGATGTACAATAGATGTCAACATCACCCTTCTTGTAGTGGCCTTATCCACTGTCGAGATCCTTTCCCAATGGAATCTAAACCCTTTTTAACATTTTGAACAATATCCTTTTGTAATCCCATATGTTTCTTCTTATTTGATGCCGAATGTACACCCAACAATTGTAATGACTCTTTGAGCTCATCACAAAGAAGTAAATGTGATAACAATTGGGTTTTTCAAGTGTATTAAGATGATTGAAATGATGATTGATCATTCCATTTATAGATTTAGTCATTGACCTCTTTCTCTTATTATAAGGCTGGTTGGCATAATATTTCAATTTCTCCATATCCATTTCAAGTAAATGATCTAAATTTCTATGAGAAATTTGTTTCCTCACCTTTTCAGCTAGTTTTATATGCTCATCCATACGAGTAGGAGGAAGTGATCTCGACCCCTCTCCAACATGCATTGTTTGAACTTGTGCCTCTTCCCTATCTTCAAGGACCATGCATTCTTGAGCGGATTCATTTGATCCAATGTCTAGATTTGGTTCGACTTGAGCATGAAAAATTCTTGCTTGTTGAGCCCTTCCTACATGTCACAAAATATTTTGCAAACAAAAGTGAGAGATGATGTTATATAAGTGAAGTTTATGTATGCAAGCAAACAAATTGATAAGACATGATGCTATAAGTGAGAGAAGTTTGTGCTAGTTTTATATGCTCATCCATACCAGTAGAAGGAAGTGATCTTGGCCCCTCTCCAACACACATTGTTTGAACTTGGGTCTCCTCCCTAACTTCAAGGTCCATGTGTTCTTCAACGGATTTGTTTGATCCAATATCTAGATTTGGCTCGACTCCAGCTTGAGGAATCTCTAGAGCATAAAACATAAAAATAATGAGAACATTGAAGTGATGAAAAGAAAATACCAAAGACACAAAACAACTACATGCACATGTATGAAAACAAATCCATAAATGCATAGCCAAGGATAGGATGCACATAGGTCAAATTCCATGCCAAGAATCAAAGTTTGAGGATTATGCATACAAGTGACTTAGAACTTTAAGGATAGTGATATAGCAAAGGAAACCCTTAGAGTATAACAAGGTGATCCAAAGAACCTCGAAAAAATTTGGCTATAAGATGTTTCAAGGTTTCAAATAAATTTCCAATATCATGCTAAGATGGAAAAGTTAAAAATTTATGGGACATAAAACACAACCCAAATAATCAACTAAAACCAAACACAAATATTGAAACAAAAGGAATTGGCTTAAGGAATTGGAGTCAAGGATCAAATAAACATTGCAACTTGCATGACCAAGATGACTTGAGGACATTTATAAGTATTTATAGTCATTCAAGTGCAATGATGGTTAGAAACCTTCAAAACAAATTTGTGTTAAGACATAATTTAAAGAATAATCTATCATATATAACTATTATTCCTTGGCACCATATAGCTTGAGTTTTGATGTATACATGTGTTAGTATCTAGAAAACTTGACATTGCATTGGCTTTAAGTATAATTTGAGTTCTAATTTTCAAATAATTCTAGAGCTTAGAATTGGGCATTTATTAAAATATTTAAAAAATATTTTTAAGGAACTATTGATCATTAGATTAAATTCAATGGGAGTTTAGAAAAATCTTAAGCTAATTAGATGTTGCAATGTAGATTGGATAGGGGATATTGATCACCAAATATCAACATTAGAATGCTACTTGATTGTACATGAAGGTGTAGTTTCATGAATAATTAAGAAAAAATAATGGTTTCTTTCAAAGTGAAAAGTTAGAATATATAGGAATTTGCAAAGCCATAAAATAATTAATGTGGTTGAAAAAATTATGAAAATAAAAGTGGCATAGTGAGGGACACAAAATTTAAGGTTTCATTGGAGAACTAAGCATGTATTGAAGTACACTATCATTTTCTTCATGAACAAAGTAAAGAGAAAATTGTGTATATGGAATACTCAACAATGATAATGTGATGACAAAAACATTAAACAAAGGTATTGGTAAAAGATAAGTGTAAGGTTTGTAGGGAAGGATTTAATGTACAATATTTTAGTTTAAGAGTACATTTTAAGTCAAGGGGTATTGTAAGTTGAAAAATGGTCATACATTAAACATTTCTAATTTTAATAAGAAAGCCAATGCAAAATGTATGCACATACAAATTTATGTTTAGGTGTACTAACTAAATTATTGGGTGGAGTAATGCACATTATGGATTCCATCCCATAAAATGAATACTCATGTTTTTTCAAAGTAAAAGTCCTAAACACACACTTGAGAGTGAGAGAGAGAAGAAACAAGCATATACCTTATTTCTTTCTATGATAATTTTCCAAGTTCTGTTCACGCCTCTTTTGTTCTTCTTCTTTTGACAATTTTCGTTGAGATGCATTTTTTCTTTTTCTTTGTTGTCCCATTTTCTTCTTCAACTTAAAGATAATTCAAAACAAGTCTTCTACCAACTTAGTTAAATTCTCCTCCAAATTTTTCCTTGATTGATAAAAATGAAAAGTTGTCGAGCTGTAATATTTGCCTCCTTGATAAATGTGCAAAAAATTCTTCTCCAAAATCTGTGCTCCAAGTGATATAAATGAGAATTAATCTTGCAATTTGATATCCAGAATAATGAAAAATAAGCTTCTATTTATATGCATATGAGATGGGAAAAAAATTATTCTAGTGTACATGGAATAACTAGATCCTAGTTTAAATGAATCAAGTAGTAAACAAACAAGTTATTTCATTTTGGAGTTTGTTGTTATTTAATTCATAGGTATGCACAACATATCTAGTAATTTTATAATTTTGTTAAAAGTGTCAAAAATGTATATTAGAGGTATAATTTGAATTGAATTTTCTTAATTATATTTGAATTGAATTTCAAGTTACTTGTCAAAAATGTCTAATAGAGGTATAATTTGAATTAAATTTTCTTAATTATATTTGAATTGAATTTCAAGTTACTTGTCAAAAATGTATAATAGAGGTATAATTTGAATTGAATTTTCTTAATTATATTTGAATTGAATTTCAAGTTACTTGTCAAAAAGATTATATCTTGTTCTCAACTCAATGGTTTATGTTGCTTAAGTCATTTTTAAAAAAATATTTATTGTGATCAACATGAATGAACTTAATTATAAAGTGGCATTGATTTCCTAAAATTCTACTAGAGATCAAATGTATATTGAATATAGGAAATGTGAGTTTTAAGAGATCATAAAATAAGAAAACATGTATGTATATTGAATATTTAAAGCAAATGACATATATTATGTGTAAACATGTTTAAACCATAAGCAAACACATGTACATACATGTAAAGGGATTCAATACATATAAACATAACACATATTATAAGCAAAGAGGAAAATGTATGTATATATCATATAAGAAAATAAATGTACATATCATATAAGAAAAATGTAAATTAAAGATCATCAAATGTTGAATACTAAAGATCAACAAATAAGCAAATGTTTGTATATCATATAAGAAAATGTAAGTTAGAGATCATCAAATCTCAAATACTAAAGATCATAAAAGCAAATACATGTGGTAAAGATCATAAATCTAGTGTGCATGGCCTAATATGAATGTCTACTCCTAGTCGAATGGCCATCTGAATGAGAACGGTTCTGCTCTGATGGATGTGTTGAGCCCTACAAATAAAATTGTGTACAGGATGTGTTAAATACATATAATTTATATTAAATAAATTTTATGAAAGTTATTTTTAAATGAACTTGTATTTTTAAATATCAATCTAGATCTATGCATACATAAATATTGCATGTACATATACACTTGTGATTATATAAAAATGTAAAACTCACATGTCCACTGGTAGTAGATTCCTCCACAAAGTCACATCGATCATGCACATGATTTGGACCAAGGCTAGGAGTGATATGAGGTATGTCCACCTGTAACAATATATATACATATATATATCAACTTACATGAATATCTAGTTAATTTTTTTTTTTAAATAATGAAAAAAGAATTGAAACATGCACATGCACACATACATGCACATCATCTCATATCGGATGACCTAAGTCCTCTGAAATGGTCACCTCCACCATATCCACCAAACGGTCAAGCGACGAATCAACATCTACATCCATCTGATCTATCCCATGTCATGCTAGAAATGATGAATGTAGAGGACTATGAAGGTGAGATGGCATCGATGATGATGAACCAAAACCAATCAACATATCAGTAAAACCCATAGTCTGTGCAGCTGCCGAATGAATTGTAGGTGGATCTTGATGCACACTAGTGCTTGGATGAGAGTGATGGGATCCTGGAACTAAACGACCTCTACATCTCAAATGATCTCTAACATGCTCTATACTGATCCCATTGTCTAATGCAATGTGGGAATATGCCTCTAATAGGTCCTCAACCAAACAATGCAGAGTCATGTGTGCCATATCTCCTGTAAGTGCATCAAGTTGTGTAGGAGTAGGGATGCTGACCACTATAAAAGGATCCATAGTGGTCCACTATGCTGAAAATGGCATGGATCGAGAATTTATGGACATCAAATAATAACCTACATGATCATCAGATATCCTAGTGGTGTTAGCCACAATGTCACCTATAGTGTCAATTGCTTCCTTTTGGGAAGCAACGACAACCTCATTTGCTATGGGGGCTAGAGCTGGGGTGAGAGTAGGAGACCTCTCACCAACCAATACCCTAAATAATGGGGGTGGTCTATCTGCTCGATGATAGGTGGGCCTATCAGCAATCCTGCCACGCCCCTGACCAGCATATGGTGGAATTTCCAGGTAGTTAACTTTGAGGCCGAAATGGACCTCAACATACAACTGCTGAAGAAAATACAATGGAATCTGGTCATTGTTTGGGTATAGACCATGTGCTGTGAGAAATCATGGGTAGATCAATGAGGCCATAGCATGATCGACACATCTAGTGACCTGGTATCCCCTAACCTTACGCACATTTTGATAAAATGGAAAAAAGTGGCTTTTATCATTTCTTTGGTGACACTATCCTATATTTGTTTAAGGGGAATGCCACCATGTACTTCTTCCCACATGCGGGAAAGAATAGCAACTACCCTATCGGGGGAATATGCACTAGTCCTCTCAAGTTCATCTTTTAGTTTTTCTAGACTATGCAATATTAACATGCATGGTTCACTATATATCCCCGGGTTTGCACCCTGTGCTAATGAATCTCTCAATTTTTTAATCTCATTAGTGGTATTTCCAAACAAATTTTCTGCAGGTGGAACATCTTCATTCTCCTTGTTATATATGTATGTACACCTAAAGAAGCAATGAGACATTGGTAAATAATATATCTAGATATAGAGAATATATTTATCTAAAATAGTTCTAATAATTCATCTACTCATCAATAATATTTTCATACCATTAACAATTTAAAAAGAATTGGAAGCCAACTATAATCTATAACATAGCATCCTTAAATGGTTCAAATTTTAAATGAAACAATGAAAGAAAGAATAAGAAAACAAAGATTAGTGTAAAATTATTTGAAAATAATTGGGGATAAAAATATCTAATCTAATAGTTGTTAACATAAATGAACTTCAAAATAGGATTATGTAAGTGAAAAAAAGTTTTGTTGCCTTCATTGAACCTAAATTTATCTAGTTTAAGATATGTCTAAAATTAAGAATTCACACTACAATGTCAATATTCCATAAGAATCTCATAAAGAGGATGAATTTAATGGAAGATAATATAAAATCGTCCATATGAGGATGAATTTTATCATTACATTATGAGTGAATCATCTCAATTATATAGCCAAGAACATCAAAAAATTATAGATTGGAAAGTAAAATAATCAGACATTTATCATATTTTTATATGTATAAAGTTTAGATACTATCAAACTATTTAAACTTATGGATTGCATAAAGCTATAAATTGAATCGTTAAAACTAATTTATTAAGAATCAAATCTAATAAAGTTTGAATTCATATTTCATACTTGTTATAAATATCTCACTAATCCAACCATACATTTTATATATGTTAAAAAATATATAATTGTTATGCCCATAATTTTTCACTAGAAAAACCCAATATTTTTTTTTTTGAATCCTTTAATTATGCTAATTAATGCTTTAAGTGTTTATGATGCAACAATGACCATCTCCAATAGAATTAACATCCTTTCTTTAATTAATTTGTTGGTTTAACTTGCTAATGCGATACTATTATTAATGCATCTCTCACTATTAACTATACTTCAAATATTAAATTTGCAAGTATCACAATTTGATGGTTACACTAATAATATTCTCATTATAATGGTTATGTCATCGTAACCCACAATGAGTTGTTCCTACTTCTATTTCTTGTTGATAGTAAGGTCAATATGGTATTATGATTATTAGGATAGTTCCTCATGACCCAATGATGACATTTAAAGTACTAAATATGTAACTTTTGATGGTAATAACAACATGAATAATTATATGGTTTGCATTTATTTATTTATTTTCCTCTCATATTTCAACATCTATAAAAGGTTTTGCCAAAAATGCTATCCAATTATCGATGAGCATTAATAAGGTTAAGTATGCTAACATTAGTATTAAGGTAACTATCGATATGAATATATTGATAAGAGTATTAACAATACTCGATGATATTAAGGCTCCCTCTACAATTAATACAAACATTCTATCAATTTTATTACTCACAAATAATATTAAACTTTACTCATAATAGAAATGTTAATGTGATAGTGATATCATGTTTACATATACCCTCATTTATACTATTACAAATACCATCCATTAATACCCATATCAATACTATAATAAATTTTATTAATAATATTAATAATGTATATATATATATATACAATAGCGCATAAACACTATTATTTGTCAGCTCATTGTTGCTTGCAAAACTTTTATTACCATCTTAGCATCCCTAATAAGATTATCAATAAAATACTTTTCTTACTTGGGTGATTTTATTTGCGACTTATTTTAGTATGACGATCCCCCTTTATATTACCCTCAATAATAGTATCACTATTTGTTATTAATATATTTAATTTTAATTCTTTTATCTAACTCTTATATATTGTTATAGCATTTATTTAATTATTCATCTCTATTACAAAAATAATTATATGATTAAATATATTGCATACTTGTTATAAATATCTCACTAATCCAACCATACATTTTATATATGTTAAAAAATATATAATTTAACAATTTATACAACTTCTAATTATGATAAAGACAAGAATCTTAATCTATACCATTATTTTGAGTTTGGTTTAATAGAAATTGAAAAAAATTATAATCATAAAAAAAACAATGAATAAACTAAGGATCATTTTAACAATGGTGAATTAGTGCCTAAAGATTGGCCTAAAAAATTACAATATTCAACATTCTCATCACAAATTATATATGAAAACTAAGGATCATTTGGTTATATATATTTTCATAGATTTAAAATTTGAATATTTATTACTATAACATGTTCATTACAATTAGATTTTTAAATAATATTGTAATAATTTATTATGTCTTTGAAATTTGTTTTGTGGATTTTAATGTTGTTTTTTAAATTTAAGTTAGAGTAAGTAGAATCTAATGAGATACCTTAAAAAGATTCAAGTTTTATAATTTAAATCTCCCTCTTATATAAATATAGTTTTTTCTAGTCTTACAATTTCTTGTGTCATCTGTTCAATTATTTTAGCTATGGATTTAGCCGCAATCTTGTAGGAGGTATTAAGAAGAGTAATTAGTATCCACCCTCAGATAAAAAAAATATTTTTCCTTTAGGAATTAATTTATCAACCCTTGATTAATAGAATTTAAATGATGGATCCCTTTGATAAAGCTACTTTTTATACCTCATAGAGTCCTCCTTGATGAATGGACATATTGTTTTAAGGAATTGTGTAGCTAAACCATCTATTCCAAGACTTTTTGAGTATTCAAATCCTTCAAGGAAATATCAACCTCCTCAAGGGTGAATAAATTATCTAAATGTGCCTATTTTTTGAGACCAATTATTTTGGGTATGCAAGTGCCAATCAATTCCTCAACTATATCTTGAAGTGGATCTCCTTCAACTAGATCAATTAAAAATTATTTGTAATGTTGGAGGAAAATGGATTTAATATCATTAGAGTTGTCATGGAACTACCTCTCTTGATCAACAATAGATATTATCCACTCTTGAGAATGTAAATATGTTCGAGATAACTAAAAAATAATTTGTATCCCTTATATCCTTTCATCCAATGTAAGCCTATCTCTTAATTGAGATCCTCTACCACAATTAAGTTCAAATCTTCTAAGTTTTGGGAAAGGTGGGTCAACCTTGCATCCTAATATTTTGATTTATTATTTTGTCCTCATATTAGGAAATGAGGCATCTCACTTTGTGTTGGTAGTTATTTGTCATTTGTTGAATGCTTTGGGAGGTGTCTAAGATGTTCTAAGAGCATATAATATCATTGTAGCTTTATAAGATGAAACCCTCTTATGACATATTCTTATGACATTTAAGAGCATGACTATAGAATATTTACAGTAAAGTATTGACCAACATTATGAAAAATCATAAGCAATCTTTTAATGGGTTTGAATATATCAAAGTAGAATACAAAAATTGTGGTTGAATTATTTTCACTCATGGTTTCAATAAACCACTTTTAATGTATAGTTTCAAAACATCCCATTTATTAGTGCTTGAGTATATAATATCACATGATTCATATGATTGGCTTGTAGGTATTGTTAGTGCTTGAGTATATAATATCCCATTTATTAGTGTAGGAATATTTTTACACCACTACTTTCTTTCATTTGGTATTAAGCCTTGGTCATCTTACATTCTAGGTGTTACGGGTATAGGCTTTTTGTACTAATCTTGGAGTGAGTGGGACCTTGCATAAAATAAAATCTTGTTGTAGGAAAAATAGCAACTGTGTCAAGGAAAAAGATGTGGACATTTACAAGAACTTTTTTTTAAAGCAAAAGTGGTATAATTTTATTTATATATAATATTTTGTACATATAGTTGGTTCAGGCGGACATACTGGCGGGAAAGAACCAGCAAGAAAACCCCCAGTTGTAGTCTGAGTAAATTTTTTTACAAAATATCAAAAAGACCAGTGAGGTCCCAGTACAAATGACCAATTGTTTGATTACAACGTTACATAAGCACATTGGTTGAATACATCAGTACATATGCACATTCTCTTATGCACCCAAAATACCAAAAAAAAGACATCATACTAGATATACCTGTGACCCAAATACATAACACTGGAGATTACAAAACCTTACTAAACATAAGACTGATAAGCTGGGAAGCCACTTTCAAAAAGATGCATATTTGCCACCAACATGCTAAAAGCCATTAATTGAGCTTTCTTTTGTTTCCACTCGTTTACCTTTGTGTTGGTGATCATGCTCAAAAGAAAGTTTTGATTTGTTAATATCAGGCACATAACGATAAAAAAAATTATTTTTGGATGAAGATGGAAGTTGCAAATCATGAATGCAAACATGACTTCTCAAGAAAGAAATGGCATGATATTTTCTTTTTAAATCATCAATCTCCTCCATGGAAATGGCATATCTGTATCTGTTTAGAACTTGGTAGAGATGTGAAGAAGTTTCATGCATGGTGGATAATAACATGCCTCGGAATATGTCAGCATACCTCTTCTTATGAAACAAAACCTTCTTTCAATAATTAACATTATAAATTAATACTTGGCTCACATTTTATAATCACACTAGAAACCAACAATGGAAGATTGAGAGTCTCAACTAAGAATTCCACCTTATAGATAACATTCATACTTGAAGCCAACAACTAAAGACCAAATTTCATAAATAAAGAACTTTCATGTGTTCTATATCATACCTTTGAGGGGTCCACAAGTACCATGAGCCTTTTGAAATCCTTCTCCATCTAAATGCATCCATTGCAAGACCATTGGAAGGTGGGTATACAATATGAGCCAAGTATTAATTTCTAATGTTAATTATTGAAAGAAGGTATATAAATTATTTGAGCATCTTAATTCTCATACAAAGTTGCATCTTAGTCAATTTCTCAATGTATGAGTTCCATATATTTGTATTTTTTTCGTAATATAAAAACATATTTTATTTTATTAATTAAACTATCCATTCCATGTTACAAAGGATGCTCTTATTTTAAATTATAAGTATATAATTAAAAATTAATTAGTAATTTTCAAGATAGAGTACACACAATTTCTTTAGTTAAAATAAAATAATATTCTTATTTCCATGTGAGAGTTATGTAGAATGGTAGCTTGATGTCTTGAAAATATTTCTTTCATGTACATACTAAATTTTTATCATTACATTAAATGAGTGAATCATCTCAATTATATATAGCCAAGCACATCAAAAATTTATAGATTGGAAAGAAAAATAATCACACATTTATCATATTTTTATATGTATAAAGTTTCTACTATCAAACTATTTATACTTATAGATTAAATTATTTTTGAATTTGGTTATTTGGGTTCAACATGTCATGCTATAGGATTTTCTTGTGTTTTCACCATGTTGTCATGTGTAGATAGCTATGTATTTTATAGGTTTAGGAATTTTAGAGGAAGGCAAGGTTGAACAAAATGCATAAGGATGAGATGGAGCCTTGTTTACCTTAGGATTTCGTTGAGGCTCCCTTTGAGCATAATTGAGGGGTGGTTGGTCCTCTTGTATACATGACTAATTTAGAAGGTCTTGTCAAGAGAAATTTAGAGGAGATTGGTAGAGACAAGAATCATGTTACAGATTTATTAGTTGGAGTTCATTGCATCTACCATTCTCTTGAATTGCAACATTCACCTCTTGGTATTTCTTCTAATAATTTAAAAATATGAAGAAGGTTCAAGTTTAGAAGATTATAGGAACCCTTTATTCCCTTTGGTCTCAAGTTTGGAAACTAAAGATGGAAACTCCATTACAAACCTCAACTAGGTTCATTCATGGAAAAGGATAAGGTTGACAATAAGATATAGTTCCTTGAAGAATTTTGGATTCAAGTTGTGAAATGATAGATCTACTAATGTTTTTGGGAAAATGACCCTCTTTATTAGATACATTTCCACTATTGGTGGAGTATTTCTAATTGGATGTTATTTTTCTAACTTGCAACTATATTTTTCTTGTTGTTGTTCCATGCCAATATGATTGATCATTTTTTGTTTCTTTATTGGTCTTTGTAAAAGGGTGGGGCCCTTTCAAAATTTCTATTTCTAATTCATAAATTCAACCAAAAGTATTTACCCTAAAATTAAAATATAAATTTAAACTTTAAAATAGCATTTACTCCAATTAATGGTATTGTCATTTGTTCCAAAATTGACAATTTTTAATGTTTAACAACATTACTATTTGGTTCTCCAAGGTCATGCCCTAAAACCAACAATAAAAGAAATATTTATTAGCACTTTCTCTTAATGCGAATGGTTTTGTTTTTTATACATTGGGCACTGTATATTGGATAATAACACTTGCAACGCTTATATTACTAATATATAACAACATTATTATCATTTCATAACATTAATGGTAAATACTATTATTGCAATATTAAAATTTACTCTAAATAATAATATTACTATTTATAATACATACTAACATTTCCCTTGCATGTTCATATGAAATAAGTTTCAATTTATTATGTTTTATTATAATTATTATCCATAATATAATATTTTCATCAATGTTAATATTTGTATTTATGATACATAATGTGATTATAACCCAATTATTAGTGTTAAGTATGTTATTGGAGATGACATTCCTTAATATAAATATTACCTATTAGTATTATTTTCTTTTATCTTGTAACCACAATAATTTTTCATTTACAACCTTACTATTAAATATTAATAGAGTTTATTCATCTACTCAAAGGAATAAGTTTTACTTGATTTATATTAAAAAAAAAATCCTAATATGTAGTTCATCCTCTAATATTCAATGCTGATTTGAAAGAGTGTATATATATATATATCCTATTATTCTTTATGTTTAATTTCAAAATTTTAATGCTCTCAAGTATAGGTTACAAGTGCATTCTTTACATTTTTTCTCTTTCTTTTGTACTATTTTGTATGGGTGTCTTATATGCATTGCCTCAAACATATAATTTTAATTTCAATTTAGCTTTCAAATGCAAGATTTAAACTTAAGCTTGTACTTAAATAATATCATGTTATCCTTGCAAATGGGTTTGTTGAAAAGACTTTAGAAACTTTCAAGCAAATGCAATTGACAGCTGTAAAGCCAAATTCCACAACCTTTCCCCTACTTGTGCCAAAATGGGAGCTTTGGACAGGATATGGACATCAATCAAATCATCAAGGGGGAATTTTACCAGATGTAGTTGCATTTACAAGTGCCCTAGTAGACATGTATGCAAAATGTGGAAGGCATGTGAACTGTTTGATATAATGCCTCAAAAAAATATGTTAACAAAGTAAGGCTTTAGAAACATTCAAGAAAATGCAATTGGCAGTGCCTTGGTAAAAATGTATGCAAAATGTGGAAGCATAGACAAGAAACGTTAATTGTTTGACAAATTTTAAAAATGGGTATGTAAAATCTTTCAAACAAATGGACTACAAAGTCAAATTCGACACTCCTTTCCTGTGCCAAAATTGGAGCTTTAAAACACGGTATGAACAATCATCAAAGCATAATAGAAATTAAGTTTGTTGTTCTTGAAAGGCTTTAGAAACTTTCAAGAAAATGCAATTTCAATTTCAACAAACTTAATTTCAAATCGACTATAAATTTTAACCATTTCATTCCATTTAGGGTTTAATTTTTTTTCAAAATAAATTCAATTTGAAATGCAATTTCAATCACCAACCCGCTACTCACTATGGCTCGGTCAAGAGGTTTTATGAACTTAGAAGTGTGGTGCACGTTTTTCCCCTGGGTTTTCTACCTTCGCTGTTCACATTCGCCATCCTCCTCTGTTCACGTTCACCGCTTTACAAACAGTCATGTGACAGTGACTTTTTTATTTTTATTTTCCCTAATTCAAGGGGTTCGGTCGAACCCAGGTTCGACTAAACCCTATAAAATATGTTTATTTTATTGGGTCATTGAGTGGTTCAGTTGAATAATAGGTTTGACCGAACTTATAGGTTCGATCGAACATATAATAGTGTTTGATCAAACCTATAAGTTTGGTCGAACCCATTGATATGGTGAAAACAAAAATAAATGAGAATTCCTTCCTCAAAATAATTGTAAACCACTATTATGCTTTAACCCTAGTGGTATGCATTAAACGAAGCTTGTTTCAATCAAACACCGCATTCCACAACTATCTACGTGCATGAAATGAAATCTACTCTACTTTAAGATCCTACGTGAATCAGAAGGATGAAGAAATCTTGCTAGCTGCTCACAACAAAAGATGAAACCATCATTAATGATAACTCTTTTTATTATGAGAGTATTCACAACTTCTTAAAAATCCTTCAAAGGGAAAAATATCCTTCTTCAATCTATGTTATCAATCTAAGCTAAGCTATCTCAACTACTCTCCTTGCTATTCTATCTCCTATTTTACTATCTGATCTATGATGTACAAACGAGGGGGAGTGCCCCTTTTATAGTTGGCCAATCTCAATGGACGGCTCAGATCGAATTACAATGGAGGGCTCGGATCGAGCCACATATGCCCTGGTCAAGATTCTGCCCTAATAACTGCCAAAGAGTGGAGGAGTGGTGTAATTAATGAGCACAAAATGCCAAACTCCTCCCTTTGACCACTATGGGAAATTAATGCCAACTTTCCATCCAGAAGATTCTCATCCAGGAACGCGTTCCCACTGTTCTTCTCTCTGACTGCAAATTTAATGAATCTAGCTCACACTTCCATAACTGAGATGGCAAGTACGTTTAGTTGTTTGATGATGATTTTCCTCTTTGTTGTCATTGCACCTTTGGTTGTGTGGAGTATGCTGGAGAACATTTGCTAGGTCATGGCCGGAGAAATACTTCACACCTAGGAAGAGTTCCTCTATTTCATTCTTCAATCCATCCTTCTATCACTCTTTAACATTGAATCCTTTTGCTCATTCCTCCTCCTTAGCCTTGAGGATGTTTTAGTGCTTGAGGAACATTTTGAACTTGAAGAATTTCCTTGTCTTGGACTCGACCATCTCTTCCTTGCCCCCTGCCTCCTTGAGTTGGGTGCATATTAGAGCTTCATGGAGGGATTCCAACACTTAGTTGTAACATCATGTAAATTTTTCCTCTTCTAAGGTTGTAATGTTACCTTGGAGTACTTTCCCCATCACCACAAGTCATCATGCTTTAGTCCCGGTGTTCATCCTACAAAACAAAAGAAAGGGCATCAAACCACTTATAGCATAAATTCACTTTACTTACCTCATCCCCATGTTCTGATTTTCAAGGTCCAATTGATCTTCGACTTTGATAACATTCATCACTTTCTCAAGAAAACTTTGCCTCCATCATAACTTTTCATCATGGATGCATTTGATGGGTTATGCTTCATCTTTTCCTTTGGAAAATTTCTTCATCTTGAGGGTGCATTTGAGATGGTGGTGTTTCATTTCTCCCTTATAAAATTTCTCACCTTGATGTCTCTTCCTTGAATGCATTTCCTCTAGATACTTTGGCACATTTTGGAGTCTGCATTTACCATCTTGTGTTAAAGGCTCGTTTGGACCTATCTCCTTATAGGGCGCATTTCTTACCAGTTTGCTCTAGTTTCAACACCTTGGACAAATTTCTTCAAGCCTTCTCTCCCTAGGGTGCATATGAGGGGTGTAGGTTGAGTTTTCATGACTTAGAAACTTTTCATCTCCACTCTTTCCCAAGGGTGCATTTGAGGGTCTCTTCTTTGATTTCTCCATCCTTAGAAATATTTTCCATCCAGCCCCTCCAATACATTCTTCTTAGGGCACATTTAGCCCTTTGTGTTCTCATTTTTTCTAGCTTAGATAATTTCTCAATCAACTCCTCCTTTGGGCATACCTAGACCCTTGTACTTTCACTTTCTTTGACTTAGAAAAATTTCATGGCATTTCCAGTTGATAGGGCGCATCTAGGGGGGTCTCCTTCTAGTTTCATTACTTAGAAAAGTCTCAACTCTCCTCAACCCCCCTATGGCGCATTCATGGGGGTGCACTCTCATTTTATTTTCCTTAGGAGATTTTTTTAAGCCAACCTTCATGAGGGTGCATTTGACCCCTTGAGCTCTATATTTTTTATGCCTTAGAAAAATTTCTAGCTTCCTAATCCCTTGGGTGTATTCTTACCCCTGTACTTTCATTTTTCAACACTTAGAACATTTTCTCACCTCCTTCCCAGACTTGGGCACATTTGAGGGGTCCAACTTTTAGTTTTTATGCCTTAGAAAAAAATTCATCCCACCTCTCCATGTTGGGTGCATTCAAGGGGAGATAATTTCATTTTGATGCCTTAGACCATTTTTATCACCACTTCTTGAGTTTGGCGCATTTGGGGGGTTCTCTTTTACTATTTCTTGACTTAGAAAATTTCTTGAATCCCACTTGCTCCTAGGGCACATTTTACCCCTTGAGCTTTTGATTTCATGACTTGGTCAAAATTTTCAAGCCTCTTCAATCTACCTAGGGTGCATTTGACCCCCTGAGCTTTGATTTCCAATGCCTTAGAGAAATTTTCAGCCACCTTGCTACCTTGGGCGCATATGGAGGAGTCTACTTCCATTTTTCATGTGACTTAGAAAATTTTCAAACCTCTTCAGTGTTGCTAGTGTGCATTTGAAGGGTGGAGCTCCAAATTTTTCATGACTTAGTCAAAATTTCATTTCCCTTTGCTACCTTGGGTGCATCAAGAGGGGTGAGCTTTCATTTTAGTCAAAATTTCTTCACCTAGGGCGTGTTTGAAGGCTTGTGTTCTCTCAACTTCATGACTCAAAAATTTTTTACCCTGGTTTTCCCTCGTTTGCTATTTTTAGAAAGTTTTGAAGTCTCATGAGTTTCAAGGATTTTCCACTTCTGAAGACCTGATTTTTCGCTTACCCTGACCCCCATGACATGACTAGCCTGTTGATACCTGTCGTTTGCATACACCTGCCATTTTTAGCCTTGAAGTAGGAAACCCTAATTTCACTACATGCATGCATGTAGACCTCTGTTTGATGTCGTTCTCGTTGCATGTTATTCAATTTTAAAAGCTAAAGTGTTGGGGCTGCTAAAAGTAGTAAGCGCCTGAAAAAGTGATCAACTGATTGCTAGACTTGGTTGCACGCAATATTGCCCAAGAGATCTCAAAAAACCCAGAAAACTGGTTTGCATGTGGGTACTTGCTAAAAATAGAAAGTCATTAGTTTGACTTGCATTTTATATCATTACGAAGCTGTCGAAAAACCCATAAAGACTATCCTGACATGCATTGAAAAATCTTAAAAACCCAGAAAGACTGTCCTGACATGCATTGAAAAATCTTAAAAACCCAGAAAGACTATCCTGACATGCATTGAAAAATCTTACATGTAAGCCCTAAAAATTACTCTTGAAGCCAAAGCTGCTAAAAATAGAAAGTTTTTAGAATTTGTTCAAATTTGGCAAGTGAGGAGTTCTAAGGGCTCTAAGCATAGTGCAACATTCCAAATTTGAAAATCCCTAGAAAATTGCCCCATATTTGGTACTTACTAAAAATAGTAAGTTGTCAAAATTCAGTGAAAATTTGATGGGAACCTATCTGAAGCCTCCTAACAACAATGCTAAGCTCAAATTTCAATTATCTAATTCAATTTGACCTCAAAATAGCCTGAAGGATGAAAACCCTAATTTGTCAAAATGCTCTCCAGACTTAATCAAAAATTCCAATCCAGGTCAAAAGATAGGTACATCGTCGGAAAGGTAGAACCAACAGAGAGAGACAAACACAAAACCAAAGCCAAAAGACTAAAAGGATGAAAAATTAAGTGGTCCCCATTTTGAATGGGGTTATGTGTGAAAAGGTGACAAAATCTAGTGTCAACCTGAACAAATGTTCTTGAAACCCAATTCTACTTCAAACCCAAAATCTTAGGTTAATTCTAACTAACTTATCCCTTGGCTAAGAAGAGTACTCAAAAGGGAAGATTAATCCTAGACTATATCAAGACCCTTTATCCTCAAATCATGAGTGTGTGTAGATGTGTTCGTTTTCATCTCGTAAGATCAATATGACTCTTTGGTTCCATCATGGCAAACTGCACAATTTGTCTTTATTCCAAAAGCATCCTTGGATAGATCCTCACTGCCAGGAAGCATCCATAGCCCCGATGAGGTTATCTCTATAATCTCACGGACAATGCTTTAGTTCTAATGATTTATTATTTTATTTTCTCCTTTATTATTGAGTGTACACCTGTAGAGATGTCCACACACCCAAAGCCAAGTGTTCTGATCTTTCATTTTTCTTTTCATTCTTTTTGATATTCTTTTCTTTTCTCATATTTCCACACTTTGGCTCATAAGCAATGAAGCTCAGATGGTTTTGAGCATTATAGTGGCACTAAAGCAAGAATTTTGATTTGCTTAGCCATGGCTTTGCCTAGGAAACCATAATGACTCAGAGAATTTAAGTGTGCAAGATGTAATAATTGTAAGACTCAGTGTCAAGATACAATAGATGATTCCCTTTCTAGTCAAGTACTAACCTTAACCTTGAGATACTTTAGAAACAATTAATCTAGGATTCAAAGATTATCAACAAATGTTTACCCAAGAAATGGACTGAACATGATTTAGCACATATGCTAGAGTTCTTAAGATACAACACCCTTCACAAATGGGAGCCCATTTATTGAAAGCAAACTAAACTATGAAAGCAAGACAACTAATCTAAACAAAAACAAAAAATTTAAGCGAGCAACAGTCAAAAGACCCAAGTATATACAACTCCTAGCATGATTTCTCAGGATGTGTAGCAACAAAAAAGTAGTAGTCATGGTGCGAATTTTTGCAAACTTATCTTTAAACTCAAAAAAATATTCTTTTAAAGGACAAATTTGAAACTCAAGCAAAACTTCGAGAAATATTAGTAACTGGGGAAACTCATCTGAACCATGATTGATCCATAAACATGTTGTCTTTCCTAAATGTCCATAATCAAAATGATATTCTTTGTAGCCAATAGTAGGGAAAGATACAACCTGGTGGCCTTCATTCGCCGACATGAATTCTTGCTTGTCATCCATTGCTTCATCAGGAGGTCAAAGCTGATGGTGAAGCATACCACTTGTATCTAAAACATGGAGATGATCCAAACTGGGTGGAGTGGGGTGGGAATTCGATTCAAGAGGGCATTTGGAGATTTGGATCATTTCATGTGTTGGATCCCTTTGAATCCCTAACAATGGATCAAGCCTCAACTTGAATTGTTCTTCATTTTCTATCTCTTTATTAGGAAGTGTTTCATTTCTTTCAATTTCATCAAGCAATTCCTCCATGACTGTGGATAATGGATCAAGTGATGACACGAAGTGTATTTCATATTCTATTTCCATCTTGGTATCCCATTGATCATCAAACACATCATCTTGCCTTAAGTTGCTTATTATTTCTTCCATCTCATTTATGCATGATTAAACTTTTCATCAAGGACCATTCCTTCTTGAAGAATATTGGAATCACTTCCCTCTTCATGTTTTCCTCCTCGAATGAATGAACATTGAAAATTTCTCACACCATCTCTACTTTGAGCTAAGTCCTCTGTTCCTGGTTCTTGATGATCTTCAATAACTTGGAATTATCTATATTCATTCACTTTTGTATGCTGACAGTTGTCTTGGGAGTTTCCTCTTGCTTGGATGCATCCCATTGCTTCTTTGATCTTTACCCCAATGACATCTTTTGGCGTCACAATGCTTGGAATATCTTCACCTACTTGATCCCTACGCTCGATTACATTATCTTGCTATGACTTATTCTCTTTTTTGTTAGACGACATCATGGTACATCCTTCATTTGGTGCTAAAAATGTTCGTGTGACATATTCAATCCATCCTTTGTCCTTGAATCATCCATATGGTAGTTTTGGTAATCTGAGGAGACATCTGGCATAATTGATAGCTTCTTCACATGTTGTGCAAGTGAACTCTCGATGAGGTACAATGTGAATCTGACACCAACGAGGGAGAAAAACAACTTTCAAGTGAACATTACCTAGTTCCATCTGATTTTGGATCCTAAGTATGAATGTTGTGAAGGCCTCATCCATAACTTTTGCAATGCTATAATCATTAGGTTCTACATCCAATACTCCTGGCTTGGGGACATCCCAAAAGAAAATTTTCCCTTGGAGAACAAGCTCTATCCTTGAGAGGAATGTTAAGCAACTAATTTCTTTGCGTTGGGAGGTCTCATGAATTCGACATCTTCCTGGCAAAGCAAACTTGGACAAATTCTCGGGGTGCAACTATGCATTCAATTTTTCTTGAATCTGAGCAATATCCATGAGACTATCTTGAGAGCAAGAAATATGGAATAGACACCCATCCATTGAGAAATTTAATTTTCCACTTCTGCTTTTTATTTTTTATTTTTTTATTTTTTTGAATTTTTTACTTTGTTTGGATTTTTTCAGAATAAAGAGATCTAACATATCTCTCATTTGGCATTTCAAAATTCACACTAGTTCCATCCAGCTAAATTTCCTTTCTACTTCAATGTGGCTATTAGTTGCAACGTGCCTAGATATGCCCTCCTTCTAGTGCCAATTCTTGTTGATATGTGTTTTGTGACCACACCAAACAATAGAATAAAGTTTCCAATGACTACTCTATTCTCTCTTGATCAAAGTATTCCACATGTTAAGATTGCAAGAAAGTTCATGCGTTCAACTCCCAAGTTCCTTTTATGTAGTGGAGTATTCTTAGTTGGTTCATTGTGATTTGTTGGTATCATGACAAGACTTACCCAATTGTTCGATAGCAAACAATAGACTAAAGAGGGAAGGGTTTTTCACAAGGTTCGAAAGGTTTCACAATGTAGCACAATTTTCCTATACTAACCAAAAAAGTGTGGAATTGAATGGATGCAGGGATTAGAAAGTTTATGTTCTATTCTAGAGCGGGACACGAGGATCAACTTCAACAAACTTCAACCAGACTTCGCTTTTCCTCACTTTGGACAGATTCCACATAGTCAATGCAATCTTCAAGGGAGTAACTAAAAGTGTTCAAATCACAATTTAACATAAAGACACCATCACAATGACACATGCCAACATGTGAATCATAATAGAAGTTAGGTTCAAAAGGTTCTAGTTACCACACAAGGCAATCCCGCCATTAGTGAGCTCGCTAGTGGTATGGATTAAATGAAGCTTGTTTCAATCAAACACTGCATTCCACAACTATCTATGTGCATGAAATGAAATCTACTCTAATTTAAGATCCTACGTGAATCAGAAGGACAAATAAATCTTGCTAGCTGCTCACAACAAAAGATGAAACCACCATCAATGATAACTCTTTTTATTATGAGAGTATTCACAACTTCTTACAAAGCCTTCAAAGGGAAAACTTTCCTTCTTCTTCAATCTATTCTAAGCTATCTCAAATACTCTCCCTGCTATTCTATCTCCTATGTTACTATCTAATCTATGATGTACAAATGAGGGGGAGAGACCCTTTTATAGTTGGCCAATCTCAATGGATGACTCAGATCGAATTACAATTGAGGGCTCAGATCGAGAGACATATGCCCTAGTCAAGATTTTGCGCTAATAACCACCAGAGAGTTGAGTGGTGTAATTAATGAGCACAAAATGCCAAACTCCTCCCTTTGACCACTATGGGGAATTAATTCCCACTGGCCATCCAGAAGATTCTCATTCAGGAATGCATTCCCACTGTTCTTCTCTTTGATTGCAAATTCAATGAATCTGGCTAACACTGCCAGAACTGAGATGGCAAGTGCATTCAGTTGTTTGATGATGATTTTACTCTTTGTTTTCATTGCACCTTTAGTTTTGTGGAGTATGTTGGAGAACATTTGCTGGGTCATGGCCGGAGAAAGACTTCACACCTAGGAAGAGTTCCTCTATTTCGTTCTTCAATCCATCCCACTGACACTCTTTAACATTAAAACCTTTTGCTCATTCCTCCTCCTTAGCCTTGAGGAAATTTTAGTGCTTGAGGACCATTCTGACCTTGAAGAATTTCCTTGTCTTGGACTCGACCATCTCTTCCTTGCCACCTACCTCCCTGAGTTGGGTGCATATTAGAGCTTTGTGGAGGGATTCCAACACTTAGCCATAACGTCATGTAACTTTTTCCTCTTCTAAGGTTGTAATGTTACCTTGGAGTACTTACCCCATCACCACAAGTCATCATTCTTTAGTCCCAGTGTTCATCCTACAAAACAAAAGAAAGGGCATTAGAAATCTTATAGCATAAATTCACTTTACTTACCTCATCCCCATGTTCTAATTTTGAAGGTTTGATTGATCTTCGGATATGATAACATTCATCACTTTCTCAAGCAAACTTTTCCTCCTTCATAACTTTTCATCATGGACACATTTGATGGGTTCTGCTTCATCTTTGCCTTAGGAAAATTTCTTCATTTTGAGGGTGCATTTGAGATGGTGGTGTTTCATTTCTCCCTTAGAAAATTTCTCACCTTGATGTCTCTTCCTTGAACACATTTCCTCTGGATACTCTGGCACATTTTGGAGTCTGCATTTACCATCTTGTGTTAAAGGCTCATTTGGACCCATCTCCTTATAGGGCACATTTCTTACTAGTTTCCTCTAGTTTCAAAGCCTTGGACAAATTTCTTCAAGCCTTCTCTCCCTAGGGTGCATATGAGGGGTGTAGGTTGAGTTTTCATGACTTAGAAACTTTTCATCTCCACTCTTTCCCAAGGGCATATTTGAGGGTCTCTTCTTTGATTTCTCCATCCTTAGAAAATTTTTCCATCTAACCCCTCCAATACATTCTTCTTAGGGCGCATTTAGGCCCATGTGTTCTCATTTTTTCTAGCTTAGATAATTTCTCAATCAACTCCTTTGGGTGGACCTGGACCCTTGTACTTTCACTTTCTCTGACTTAGAAAATTTTCATGGCATCTCCAATTAATAGGGCACATCTAGGGGGGTCTCCTTTTAGTTTCATTACTTAGAAAAAAATCAACTCTTCTCAATCCCCCTAGGGCACATTTTTGGGGGTGTACTCTCATTTTCTCTACCTCAGGAGAATTTTTTAAGCCAACCTTCCTGAGGGCACATTTGACCCCTTGAGCTCTCAAATTTTTATGCCTTAGAAAAATTTCTAGCTTCTCAATCCCTTGGGTGCATTCTTACCCCTGTACTTTCAGTTTTCAACACTTAGAACATTTTCTCGCCTACTTCCCAGACTTGGGTGCATTTGAGGGGTCTAGCTTTTAGTTTTGATGACTTAGAAAAAAATTCATCTCACCTCTCCATGTTGGGCGCATTCAAGTGGGGCTACTTTCATTTTGATGCCTTAGACCATTTTTATCACCACTTCTTGAGTTGGGCGCATTTGGGGGGTTCTCTTTTACTCTTTCTTGACTTAGAAAAATTCTTGCATCCCACTTGCTCCTAGGGCACATTTTACCCCCTGAGCTTTTGATTTCATGACTTGGTCAAAATTTTCAAGCCTCTTCAATCTACCTAGGGTGCATTTAACCCCCTGGGCTTTGATTTCCAATGCCTTAGAGAAATTTTCAGCCACCCTGCTACCTTGGGCGCATATGGAGGAGTCTACTTCCATTTTTCACGACTTAGAAAAGTTTCAAACCTCTTCAGTGTTGCTAGGGCACATTTGAAGGTTGGAGCTCTAAATTTTTCATGACTTAGTCAAAATTTCATTTCCCTCTGCTACCTTTGGTGCATCAAGAGGGTTGAGCTTTCATTTTAGTCAAAATTTCATCACCTAGGGCGTGTTTGAAGGCTTGAGTTCTCTCAACTTCATGACTCAAAATCTTTTTACCCTGGCTTGCCCTCATTTGCTATTATTAGAAAGTTCTAAAGTCTCATGATTTTCAAGGATTTTCCACTTCTAAAGACCTAATTTTTCACTTACCCTGACCCCCATGACGTGACTAGATTACTAATACCTGTTGTTTGCATGCACATGCCATTTTTAGCCTTGAAGTAGGAAACCTTAATTTTACTGCATGTGCACCTGTAGACCTTCGTTTGATGTCTTTCTCATTGCATGTTGTTCATTTTGAAAAGATGAAGTGTTGGCGCTACTAAAAATAGACTTTCCAAAAATAGTAAGCGCCTGAAAAAGTGATCAACTAATTGTTAGACTTGGTTGCACAAAATATTGCCCGAGAGATCTAAAAAAACCCATAAAAACCCAAAAAACTTGTCTACATGTGGGTATTTGATTAAAATAGAAAGTCATCAGCTTGAATTGCATATTATATCATTGTGAAGCTCTCAAAAAATGTAGAAAGACTATCTTGACATGCATTGAAAAATCTTACATGCAAGCCCTAAAAATTACTCTCGAAGCTAGAACTACTAAAAATAGAAAGTTGTCAAAATTCATTCAAATTTTGCAAGTGAGGAGCTCTAAGGGCTCTAAGCATAGTGCAGTAGTCAGAATTTGAAAATCCCTAAAAAATAGGTCCCATATTTGGTACTTACTAAAAATAGTAAGTTGTCAGAATTCAGTGAAAATTTGATGGGAACCTGTCTGAAGCCTCCTAACAACAATGCTAAGCTCATATTTCAATTAGCCAACTCAATTTGACCTCAAAATAGCCTGAAGGATGAAAACCCTAATCCGTCAAAATGCTCTCTAGACTTAATCAAAAATTCCAATCCAGGTCAAAAGATAGGTACATTGTCAGAAAGATAGAACCAACAGAGAGAGATAGACGCAAAACCAAAGCCAAAAGATAGAAAGGAAAAAAATTAGAGGGTCCCCATTTTGAATGGAGCGATGTGTGAAAAGGTCACAACACGACCCCCTTGACAGATATAGTGACCTAAAAATTTTAAACAAGGTGACCTTTTCTCTAGTAAATACAACTTAGAAACAAAAGAAAAGTAAGGGAAGCACCATTTCACTTTTAATTTGAGGATAATCATAGAGATTCAATGTGAGTTGTTTTCCCACCACCTCCCATAGATTGCACACCAATGACCGATACTTCACTGTAGAAAAAAATCCCTTTCAAATCCCCAATACATTTCTCCAACTCCACACAAAACTAAAACATTCTACAAACACTATTACCACGAGAATTGTGGAATCATCCATCATTTTAGAACTTAGACTAGAGTATTCACGCCTGCATGATTTTTGAACAAAATTAAATTGGACAATTGGTGAAAATAAGAAACAACTTTGGAGCAGATAATTGATTGAATTTATATGATATCCATGGAATAAGCCACCCAAAAACAAGAAAGAAACAAATAAGAGGGAATGCCTCACATACGGAGGAACATATCCCTTAATCTTAACAACCATGAGGACTTCAAAATTAGAAACAGTGCAGCCTTCTCTTTGTTAAAGACAACTTAGAAACAAAAAAGAATGAGGGAACCACCATTTCAACTTTAATTTGAGGATCATTGTAGAGATTCAATGTGAGTCCACCCCCTATACACTGCATATCAACTGTTGACACCTCTCTATGGAAGCAAGGCTTCTTCAAATCCGCAAGATACTTCCCCAACCCCACATAAATCTAAGACTTTCCAGGAACATCATCATCATGCGAGTACGTGAACTCATCTCCTTTTCACACCTGTCCAAAAAAAATACTTGACATTTCTATGAACCGTTAGGTAATTTCTTTGCAATTTAAGCTTATTGCCACTTGAATTTTTGTCCTTGCAAAAGCCATTGTACATTTCTTTTTATAGAAACAAGCATCAACAGGTACAAACCGTGTGGGCCGTAATAAAAAGAATATACACAAGTGAGATTATTTGGTTCGAAGTTCGCGGGTTTTCTAGCCAGTCAACTTGTTCCATCTGTACTCCTTAAGTAGTGTAGAAATTGTCGTTAGGAACTACCTAAGCTTTTGAATTTAATTTATTGGAAAATATTAATATAAAACTAATAAGCAATGTTTTTTACTCACAGCAATGGTTGTGTTGTTTTTGGTTTTATTGGATTAAGAATGATTATGGTGATTCACAGGGCCTAAATTTGATGGTGGGTATGTGTAGGATCATGATGGGCCAAAAAGTGGCGATATGATAGGTATTTGTAGGGTATGTGGCTGATGACATTTTTCTTACCCAAAATTGATGAAACAAAAAGAGTTTTTAAAGGAGATTCTTAGCTTTCTACCAATATAAATTATGCCTTACTTTGAATTTTATAAATAATAATTATTCATTTTCTATTTGAATTATGACTAAAGTCCTGATTGATAGGCTAATTGAAAAACATCTATAGCTTTCAAACGATATCACATTTTTTGAATCTAAAACATGTTTCACATTCTATGATTTGTATTCTATAGGATTACAAAAAAAAGAAATGAATTTCATGAAGTTTTGACCACGTTAAGGTGGTCACACATATAAGTTTTTATATTTTTTAAAAGTTGTAACAAAAAAATCATAATTAATTATTTACTTGGAAAAAAATTACAAAAAAATATGCATCACATCGAGACATGAATCCTCTACTTATATCTAAAATATTATAAAAATATATTATAATTTTATTGTTGTTAGGATGGTTAGACAGACACCTACTTCTTATTTTTTTCCTGAAATTTAACTACTACTGCATTGAAATTTCAAATTTTCACCAAATAGATTTATAAAAAAAAAAACTAGTAGTTTAGAAATTGCATTCAATTTGCTACAGATTCTATTCTTACATATTTTTGAAATAATATAGATAACTTATTCAAATTTTTACGTAAGTTGCCTAAGTCTGATTTTTCTATTTTTTTGCCACTTAAGGGCCTATTTTTTCCATGATGATCCTGCACATACCTTGGTCGTACAATATTTTATTTTGTAAAAGACAGTTAAAATTTTAAGAAGAGGTTTCATATATATTGAAAAAAAAATATTAATTTTTAAGAACAGTTTCAAATAAATAATTACAATTAAAAATTTATAATAGGGTTGACTTTAAAATTGCAATTTCATAATAAACTTTAAACTTACCTATTATTTTTATTTAATTTTGATATATTTTATAAATTTATTTTAATCATCCAAAAATAATAGAATATTATTAGAAATATTTAGAAAATAGTCAAATATTAGAGTTTTAAAATAAATTTAGATCTATATCTTCATTTTAAAAGCATATGTATGGTTTGAATCCCGATTCTTACCTTGTTCGGCACGACAAAATCAGCTGTCCCTTTCTAAGTACGACGACCATTTTTATGGGACATCTAATATTAGATTTGGCAACGACATCATTCTCCTTTCGTTATTGGATTCAAGAGCTAAGAACATTCCAGAAACTTCTTTCAAGGCTTGGCGACGCCATCTACGCCGCGAATTCATATTGCATGTTTCCTTTGTCTAATCCACCACCTTCCTGGTTAGAGCTATGGAACTAAACGCCATTATTCATCCCATGTAATCTCAGCCTCAGAAGCCGAAATTTGTTGCAATTTCAAAGTCTGTCTACTGACAGTGGCTTTTGTCCTAATTGTTGACAGCGGCTTGTAGTTATTAATTAGTGTCCACCCTAATTCTTCCCAAGCCTTGACACCTTTGTTTCCATCTTCCTCTGTCATTGTCTGTATAAAAAATGGTTTACAATTACATACTCTCAGCTTTAGCCGCCCAATTAGTATCAAAGTCTACCCAGACAATCTTTCTTTATTTCTGGCCATCAATATACACATCTAACAAGCCGTTTATTATTGATTGAGTAGGGCCCCTCTCGTTTAACCCACGACAAGCAGTCTCTTCTGTGAGTGGGCATGATGAAGAGAGCGACTGTGAGAAGCCCCACGATAGCGTATGAGAGTTGGTTGGTCGAGACGCGATGATGAAATAATGCCCTGTGTCCACATATTATTATTATTATTATTTTTTCATGAATCAAAGAAATAATATCATTATTTAAAAAAAAAAATCAAATCTTTATATGTTTCTGATTTTTTTTAGTTATATTATTTTTCTAATGAAACAGAGGATAAACATATAGTATATAGTTTATTGTAAAAGTATAACTTACTTTATTTTATGATATTGTTTTAATTGTTCAATTTTTAATATTTTTCTAACAAATCTATTATGATCACTATATCTAATTATAAATTGCTTAACTTATAGTATTGTTAACTTTTTTATTTCTCTTACTAATGCATAATTATGATATAAAGGAAAATCTATGGCATCCTATGCAAGAATATTATATAGGATCAAGAAATAAAATCCCTACTTAAAATGCTAAACTTTTTTGAGATCAAATCTCTACATACTTTCACATTTTTTTTAAACTTGTAATTACTTTTAAAGAAACAAGAATGAAAATCTAACATTTTGTATAAATCATAGTTTTACTTTCATTGCAAAGCATTTGAATTTTTTTATTTTGTAGTATTGTTTTAATTGTTTAAATTTTAACATTTTCTTTTCTAAAACTAATGTAATTGTATATTTTTTAATTACTAATAAATATACTAGCACTTGAATCTAAAGGAGGTTCAAGGATTATGTCAATAGAAAACTATATGTATGTTTTAATAATATGTTAGAGAGTATGTGTTTGTACATGCAAATTCTAGTTGCATTTGGCTCGATTAACTATAAATGGTTCAATTTGATAAAAAAAATTATTGCTAATGCATGAGTCTTAAGATAGGGAAATTAAATCAATGGAATCTCATGCAAGAACATGTAGAGGATCAAGATGGAAATAGTGAATTCACTAGGGTGATCAAGAGATAAAATCAATTGAAAAACTAAACTTTTTTGTGATCAAGTATTTACATGCTCTTACATTTCTTTTTGAATTGTAATTATTTTAAGGAAACAAAGGATGTCCATCTAACTTATAGTATAAATTATAATTTTACCTTTATTACAAAACATTTGAAACTCTTTAATTTGTAATGTGATTTTAATTATTTAATTTTTAAGTATTTTTATTCTCTAAAATTAATATATTTGTATTATTTTTTAAATTTTAAGTATTTATATATTTTTTAAATAATATTTTTACTTGTAGTGTAGAAAATTGTCACCCTTAACAATTTCACACTATGTTTTGACCCCCCTAAATTATTGGACTTATTTAAGCTCCTAATTTCCAAATTATGCATTCCAAGGCCTAATTTTTACCGTTTTTTGAAAGATGGCAAGTATTAAATAAATACAACCAATTATTATTTTGCTCCTGACTAACTGTGTCCTAAAATATTTGGCCATGGCCGAATGGGTCTCCCTTCTTAGCCAAGACCCAAATTCAAATATGTTAAATTGGCGGCATTTTAGCATCCAAAATTCAAGTATCAAGTGTCCACTTTTGGAAGATCTAATTTTCAGGAAATTGGATAAATACCTATAGATTCCTAGTTGTTTTACCAGATGAAATCTAACATCTACTAAGAAACATTATCTAGCATTCAAAAGCACTATTGAGCAAGTCAAGAGCAATATTTCAAAGATTTATTGTAGCAATTCAAGATCCTAACATCATGTCAAATTCTATGTGAGCTTATGTGTGTTCATGTTCATGTTTTGTGAAGGCTAACCTTTGTTGTAGGTCTCCAAAGCATTTAAGCATAGCAAGGTCTAAATCCTTGAGGTGATGTGTATGAATTTAGTCCTTCAAGGAAGCCATTGAAGGGTGGTTAGTTGTATCACTTTTGTGATTTCATCATTCCTTCCTTTCAACTATTATTTCTACCATAGACATTGTCATTGTGGAAGTGGAAACACTTACACGAGATTTGACTAAGGAAAGCCCCTAAATGGCTTAACATTTTCTCCCTCTTTGAATGTGCAAGTTATAAGTTTGAAGAAGATTGAGGAAATATTGAAGGAAAATTCTCCATTGTTGCATTCAAAGCCCTAAAATTTGTTAAGGTATGGAAACTAAATTACAAAATTTACTTGCAACATTCCAATAAGTTTGCAACCAGGAATCCGAAGTTCAAATATAGCATCAGAGGACTATACAAATAGTTTCATGACCCCTTATCAAAGACCCATTCACCTTTGGAAGATTGAGTCCCCCTTGGCATGCATAATCTAACTTTTGGTGATAGGTACACATCATCCAACACTTCCCAGATCCACCTGCAAATTACTATTTCCATTTGTTTATCTTTGAGATATTACATTTATCATATTAGGTCATATAGTTCAAGTAGGTTAATCATTCCAATTCATTCCTAAGACTCAAAAGGATCATATCTAAGTCCAATTGGCTCACCTTGGAGGTTGAAAGTGTTGGTATGTGGCAACTGATCATGCTATACTATATAGCCTATGGTATACTATACACCCTTGCTCCTATCCTTGCCAGGGTCTGGGGCCGGGTCAGCCCCGGGCGGGGTTCGGGGGCGGCAACCCCCGAAAAGTGGGGGTTCGGGGGTTCAGATGGGTATTACTATATGATGAAAAATGCGATTATTTGCAAGATTGTAAAAGGGTTTTTTACTGGATAATAAAAGTATTGGATGGTTGCAGTTTGGTGGATGTAGCCTAAATTGGGTGAACCACGTTAAACTCTTTGTGTTATGATTTATTCTGTGTATGTTTTAGTTTCTCTATTTATTAATTAAAATATGTATTTAATTGTTAGATCTACCATCTCTAACCCTAACAAGTGGTATCAAAGTAGGTTGTGTTTCGATTATAGTCTGTAGGAAGATCTCACGATTGAATGGGAGCAATGGCAGACAGGGGTAAGAAGGTTGAGAAGTTTAATGGGCAGAACTATCAATTATGGAAGATGCAGATGGAGGACTATCTCTATCAGAAGGATTTATGGTGGCCATTGGAAGGGAAAACCAAGAAACCCGCATCAATGTCAGATGAGGACTGGGAGATCTAGGATATAAAGGCTCTTGAAGTATTCGTTTGTGCCTAGCAGAAATAGTGGCGTTCAATATTACAAAAGCAAAGACAACTCAAGAGTTGATGGAAACCCTGAAAAAGTTATATGAAAAGCCTTCTGCTTTGAATAAGGTATTTCTTATGAAGCGTTTATTTAATATGAAAATGATAGAAGGTGGGTCAATTACTGATCATTTAAATGAGTTTAATACGGTCACCAGTCAATTAACTTTTGTAAAAGTAAACTTTGATGAAGAAGTTAGGGCTCTTTTGATTCTGTGTTCTTTGCCTGAAAGCTGGAATAGCTTGGTAATGGCTATTAGCAATTCTATTTCTGGTTCAAATAAATTGAAGTTTGATGATGTTGTTGGTGTTATTTTGAGCGAGGAAATCCGTAGGAAAAGCTCAGGTGGAACATCCACATCAAGTAGTGTTTTGAATGCAAAAAGAAGAGGCAGAGCAAAGGAGAGAGGAAACAATTCTGGATATGGTGGGAAGTCACAAGAAAAATCAAAGGACAAAAAGTCCTAATCTAGAGACAAGAAAGATTGTTGGTACTGTGGTAAGCCAGGTCATTTAAAGAAAGATTGTTGGTCTTAGAAAAATAAAGGAGACAAAAATGAAGTAAAGAGGCAAATGTGATAAGTAATAAATCTGATGAGGATGCTTTGATTCTTTCTCTTGATAATGTTGATGATTCTTGGGTGTTAGATTTAGGGGCTTCATTTCATGCTACCCCCCATAGAAGTTATTTTCTTGATTATGTCCAAGGGGATTTTGGGCTGGTTTATTTAGGAGATAATGAACCCTGTCAGATTGTTGGAAAGGGAAGAATCAAGATTAAGTTGCAGAATGGGAATCATTGGCTACTACGTGAGGTAAGGCATGTTCCAAAGTTAAGTAGAAATTTAATTTCTGCAGGGCAACTAGATGATGAAGGTTGTGTTGTTACTTTTAATGATAAAAACTGGTGGGTCACAAAGGGTGCCTTAGTGGTAGCAAAAGGTGCGAAAGTAGGCACCTTATTACTTTGTATAGGTCATACTATTCCTTCTACTTTAATTGTTATAGAAAAAGGTCAATGTTCAAGAACAGTTGCTGCAGTTCAGCAGGTAGAAGATCATACAGTTGCTGTGGACTTTGAATCAGCACTGTGGCATAATAGACTTGGGCATATGAGTGCAAAAGGTATGAAAGTACTTCATTCAAATAATATTTTACTAGGTCTAAAATGTGTTAATATGGATTTCTGTGAAAGTTGTGTGTATGGAAAACAAAAGAGAGTAAGTTTTCTCAACGATGGGAAGCAAAAGAAAGATGAGAAATTGGAGCTTGTGCATACGGATGTATGGGGTCCAGCTCAGGTATCTTCTCTCAGTGGCTCTCTATATTATGTTACATTCATTGATGATGCAACTAGGAAGGTATGGATTTATTTCCTTAGGAAGAAATCTGATGTATTTGAAACTTTTAAACAATGGAGAAGCTTGGTTGAGAATGAGACGGGTAAAAAGTTAAAATGTCTCAGATCTGATAATGGTGGTGAGTATTGTAATAAAGAGTTTGAATATTATTATTTCACTAATGGTATTCGTAGGAAGAAAATGGTTCCAAGGACTCCACAGGAAAATGGAGTGGCTGAGCGCATGAATAGAACAATAATAGAGCGTGCATGGACTATGAGATTGCATGCTAGGCTGCCCTTAAAAATGTGGGCAGAGACTATAAACACTACTGTTTATTTAATCAACAGAGGTCCTTCTAATCCTTTGGGTTGTGGTATTCCAGAGGAAGCATGGAAAGGTAAGAAGGTGATTTATTCTTTTTTCAAAACTTTCGGTTGTGAAGCATTTGCACATGTAGATTTTGAAAATAGAACTAAGCTTGATGCAAAATCAAAGAAATGTGTATTTGTTGGATATGGCATTGATGAATTTGGTTATAGGCTCTGGGATTTTGAAAATCAGAAAATTGTGAGAAGTAGGGATGTCATATTCAATGAGAAAGTATTGTACAAAGATCTGTTGCTGCAGCATGAGAAGAAAGAAAATGATTATGTAGTGTTGGATGATATTTCAAATGATGATGTTTCAGTGGTTCCTCATGCTGGGCAACAACAGCAACAACAAATACCAAAAACTCCTGTTAGACGATCTTCAAGGATAAGTAGACCTCCGAAAAGATTCTCTCCCTCTTTGTATACTATTTTGTTAACTGATGCTGGTGAACCAGAATATTATGATGAAGCTATGCAGGTGGATACCAAGGTTCAGTGGGAGCATGGAATGGAAGAAGAAATGGACTCCTTGCTAAAAAACCAGACTTGGGATTTATGCAAGTTGCCTGCAGTAAAAAGGCTTTACCAAACAAATGGATTTATAGGCTGAAAGAGGAGGATGGAGGTAAGAAAATATTTAAAGCCAAATTAGTTGTAAAGGGATTTGCACAGAAAAAGGGTATTGATTTTGATGAGATTTTTTTCTCTTGTTGTTAAAATGACTTCTATTTGTATTGTTTTAAAGTATTGTGGTTCTTTGAAGATTTACATTTAGAACAACTTGATGTTAAAATAGCCTTTCTCCATGGTGATTTGGAAGAGGAAATATATATGGAACAATCACAAGGATTTGAGGTCAAAGGTAAGGAGAAACTAGTGTGCAGATTGAATAAAAGTTTATATGGCTTGAAGCAAGCACCTTGGCAATGGTACTTGAAATTTGATAGTTTTATGGCTGAGCAAGGCTACAATCGGTGTAATTCTGACCATTGTGTTTATTTTAAGAGGTTGGATAATGACAGCTACATTATTTTATGTTTATATGTTGATGACATGCTTGTAGCTGGGTCTAACATGGATCACATAAGTGAGTTAAAACAACAATTAGCAAAATTCTTTTGCTATGAAGGATTTGGGGGCAGCAAAACAAATCCTTGGTATGAAAATTTGTAGAGATAAGAAAAATAGAAAATGTTTTTATCTCAGGCTAATTATGTTGAAAAGGTGTTGCAGAGATTTCATATGGAGAATGCAAAAGCTGTCAGCACACCTTTGCCTAGTCATGTCAAATTGACTAAGGATATGTGTCCAAAGACACAAGAGGAGGAAGAAAAAATGTCCAAGGTACCATATGCTTCAGCTGTAGGCAGTTTGATGTATGCCATGGTATGCACAAGACCGGATATTGCACATGTTGTAGGAGTTGTTAGCAGGTATTTGAGTCATTCCGGAGTTGAGCATTAGAATGTGGTAAAATAGATTCTTAGGTATTTGAGAAGTACATCCAATAATTGTTTATGTTTTGGGGGCTCTAATACTGATTTAAAAGGCTATGTTGACTCAGATTTAGCAGGGGATATAGATACCAGGCGGAGTACCATAGGTTATGTATTTACAGTTGGTGGGACATCAGTGAGTTGGATTTCTCACTTGCAGAAGGTGGTTGCTTTATCCACCATAGAGGCAAAGTATGTTGCTGAAATAGAGGCGGCAAAGGAGATGATATGGCTGCAACTTTTCATGGAGGAGTTGGGAAAACAACAGGCTGAAAATTACTTGTTTACAAACATCCAGAGTGCTATACATATTGCAAAGAATTTTTCTTTGCATTCTAAAACAAAACACATATAGTTGAGATATCATTTCATTCGGTCAGTGTTGGAGGATGGACAGATCAAGCTAGACAAGATACATACAGTTGTCAATCCAGTGGATATGCTTATGAAGGTAGTGACAAGGGAGAAGCTAAGCTCCTCTTTAGCTTCGGTTGGTCTTCAAGGTTGAATTCAAGTATAATAGAGCAGTAAGGTCTAAGGTAATTATTTCCAGTGGGAGCTGTAATTGCAGCAGTGTCGTCCAGGATCAGTCTCCAAGTGGGAGATTGTGTTGGTATGGAGCCTGATCAATCTCCAAGTGTGAGATTGTTGGTATGTGGCGACTGATCATGCTATACTGTATAGCCCATTACTTTTTCGCATGATCACCGAAAAAGGGAAAAATCAATGAAAAAAGAAAAATACGATTTTGTAGAACCCTAAAATCTGGAAGCTTCTAAGCTTGGTAAAAAGGGGTTTGGATGGGTATTACTGTATGATGAAAAAATGCGATTATTCGCAAGATTGTAAAAGGGTTTTTTACTGGATAATAAAAGTATTAGATGACTGCGGTTTGGTGGATGTAGCCCAGATTGGGTGAACCACGTTAAACTCTTTGTGTTATGATTTATTCTATGTATGTTTTAGTTTCTCTGTTTATTAATTAAAATCTGCATTTAATTGTTAGATCTGCCATCTCTAACCCTAACAGAAAGTCCATCTATTCACCTTGTTGACCTGATCCTAATGAAATCCTTGGAAAAGTGGAATTGATCCTAGGTTCTTTCCATTTAGGAGATAAAATACCACCAACCATTTTTCTATATTTCATTTTGGTGAACTTGACATTTGACATCATAGCTTTTTGATTTGGTAGTCTTTCAAAACCCTAGATCTTGATTTTGCATTATTTTGTCTTTCATTTCTCATTTAGGGTTTTATGTTTGCGTCATAAAAAGTCATAAAAATCTAAAAATATTGCATCCATATTGCAACCTAACTTGCATTAGGGTGTGTTTTAGTCATTTAGATCAGATTTTCATTTCAAAATTACATTAAAAAGTGTCATTTTGTTCCAAAATTTCATATATTTGCATTTGTATTACATTGATTTTTTTGGAAAAACAATCACTATCAAACTTGTTTGCAGATAGGAACAATAATCTTAAGCAAAAAAAAAATTATTATTTTTTGTCCGTAATGGGCACTTTTTAAGGTTCCTAACACTATTGTTGTTCAAATCCACAAGCCCACCAGCCTAGCGAAAGCACAATGCCTGTGAGCATAGTGGCTCGATGGGGATTTGAACCTTGGTGGCAACATCACCAAGCAAGTGTTTCAACCGTTGCGTTATATGGGTCACCCCAATCTTAAGCAACAACTTAACATTCATCTTTTTATTTTTCAAAACCTTGCACAAGGACCCATATGCCCTTAAGTGACCTTGTCCTTGTACAAGTGCATCAACAAAAAATTTCACAGTTGTCTGTCTCTATCTACTTACTTTGTTTGTACTTGTAGATCTCTGTTTGAATCTCATAATTGCATATTCTGAAGAATTTTGGCATTTAGTTCATTTGGAGAAAGAAAGTGCATTATTTAGGGTCAAAATTTGCATTCAAAAATCAACATTAAATTAGGTCTCTACATCTTACAATTAGTCAATTGTTACATTTTAGATCTAAAATTTGCATTCCATTTTGTTTAAACATCTTCAACATTGTTACATACTTGCATTGTGCTTTTAATTGGAATACATTAAGAAAATTCTAGAAATTTATTTATTGTTACAACTGTTTGCAAGAAGAATCAAAATCCTTAAGTAGTGTAGTCTACAGTCAAACTTCAAACTTCAAACTTTCAGAACCCCTGACTAGGACCCAGACACCCTTGGGTGACCCTGTCTTCCTTGTCTTGGCCAAACAATTTTTTTTTTAGACCTTTGTTGCTATGGTTCTTGTTTTCTTCTACTTGCTACTTTCTATTTTTGAGTGTTTACTGTACTTATTTAACAGTTTGGTGTTCATTTTTGGTGCACTTTTGGTGTTTGTGAAACTCGCATGAGTCTCACAACCTGGTGTCTTATTGCCAATACTTCAATGAGATGTAGTTCTAGACTTATGGCATCCCACACTGACTTTACACCCCCTATGGATCATGAGTCTTCCAACTCTTTCATGACTAGTGTTGTCAATATTCAACCCATTTTGGACTCTATTCTTGATGTTACCATGTCAATGATAATCTCACAAGAACCTACCTTTATAGATGTTGAGACTATGGTTTCCCATGTTCCTAAAGACAAACTAAGAAAATTGAACAAGGATTTAGAAAAACTTCAAGACTATGTGAGTACTAAATGCTTCACTAGTACAATGATTCCTATAATTGAAAACATGAGGAAACTGCTTCATGATGATCATGGATTAGAGGTTGTGTGTAGCCTAGCCCACATAGTTGATGATAATATACCTACAATGGCTAGTTGTGCTCAAGATTTGGAATACACTTCGAAGTCAAAGAGGACATCAATTTTCCCTCCCCACCACTATAGCCTCTATTCCTACATACAAAAATCCAACTATTGCTTCCACAATACAACCAATTATTGGAATAATTTCAACAATAGGTCTTTCCACTAGAAATCCTTATGGTTTTGGATCCTCACATGTCACATCTCAAATTTGATTCCCACTCATAACTTCACAACATAGTAGTCCACCAAACACATACACCATTCCACCATTCTCACCTCATTCCCAAAACATGTCAAGCAATGATTCTATCATAAACCAACTTTTGCAAAATGTGACATCGCTTTGACAAAAAATCTCAACAATAAACCAAAACCAAAGTGGAAAACCATCAAAGTATATTAAAAGGAACCATTGTCACTTGAGATATTGAAAGCACAAATGGCACAAAACATAGAGATACCCCGATTTGACAAGTATAATGGTAAAGGGAACACTGGTAATCATATATCAACATATACCACCATGTGTAGTGACTTCATTTTTGAGGATAAGCTCTTGGCTAAAATTTTTCCTAGGTAATTGAAGGACATGGCCTTGGATTGGTTTTTTCCATTTCCAATAACCCAATCCACTCATTTAATGAGCTTGTTGATGCTTTACACAATCATTTCCAAGTCAATATTGGTCCTAAGATCAACATAACTGATTTAATGTGATGCAATAAAAAACAAGGTGAAAAGGTTACAGATTTCATAAACCACTATTAGTTAATATTATCACAAGTCAATCTAACTCTTCCTGATGCGAAAATCCAAAGAATGTTCATTGACAACTTGCAAAAGGACATAAGGAAAAGTCCTATTACTAAAATTTCCATCCTTTATAAGCTTGTGTATGGCACATCATAACTATCAAAATTCAGCTAGTAAGTATGAAGAAGCATCTTCATAAGCTCATACTAAGAAATTTGAGCCCATGCATCAAAACAATTACCAACCATTCAAGAAGCCAGACAAGAACTTCATAAAGATAAATCCATCCCAAACAACTAATCATGTTGAGTCTCAAGTTGTTGCCATAAGTTCAACCCTATACCTATTTAGAGAAAAAGATAGACAATTTACCCCACTACCCGATTCTCTCCATTCTCAATCCTATTGCAAATTTTGAGTAAGAATCTAATATGATTGCCTCTTGTTAGACCTGTGGACACAACCAAACCTTTACCTCCAAATTACAATCCAAATGTCTTTTTTCAATTGATATCACTGCATAAGTGGACATGATATAAAATGATGCATGTTTCTTAAACATTAGGTTCAAGACCTTATTGATTCTAATCATATCCAGTTGGGTGGTGTTATTTATCAAGGAAATAAGTTTTTTGCCACACTTAACCAAAATTTGCAAATCTCTATCAATCCAATGCCTAATCATTCAACCAACTTTGTGCAAGCTTGTGATGTTAAGAATGATGAGATGAATATTGATACAACTAATGAAATGAATAATGATTATAATAATAATGAGGATGGTCTACAAACAATGGTTGGTTTTATAGATGTACAACCTTGTAACCTAGCCAAACCACTGTGCTACCTAATATTGTTTTCACCAATAATGATGCACTTAGACATGCACCCAATGGTCCTCTCTACATTTCTGGTTGCATTAATGAAAAACATGTACAAGGAATACTCATTGATTTTATGTGTGTAGATAATGTGATCACTGAGGAGTTCCTGTTTGTGAAAGAGCTTTATCAAGACTCATATGAACAATTAAACGCATGGATAAAAACTCATAATGGTTTTTCTTTCCCTACGATAGGTTCCATCACCCTTCCTCTTAAAATTAGACCAAAGCAATTAGATGTGACCTCATTCTCCATCATCCCATTGTTGAACCAATTTCATGTGAAGCTAGGCTACCCATGGTTACAATCCATGAATGCCATCCTATTTGTTATTCACAAGTGCATAAATTTTTCCTTTGGAAATGAGATATTTATAGTGCACCATAGTGGATTCAATCATTTTTCTTCATGTGGAAAATTTTCATTGGATTTATTTTGGCCTCAACTTGTGGAACCTATAAAGCCTCATGAAGATTTCTTTTTCAAGTCATATCAAAATTTCAAGGTGAAGCGCATAGTAGAGTTATGTCTTAGCAATATCCATGTGTGTGATAGGTCCATGGTTGTTCCTTCTCCCCAGCCCGCCATTGATGAACCTATGATTGAGCCAAAAACCCTTCCAAGTAATCAAGATAAGTACACCATAGTTCCTCCACCCTTCTACTATAAAAGACCAAGAGACAATAAGATGATTCCCTTTGTGCCTCCAAAAATAAAACAAGTGAATAAACCTAAAGAAACAGTGGTTTCCCAACCCCTAGTGGTTCCTTTAGTTCCTCCCTTATGGGAAGAAAATAAACCAATGGTTGATAAACCCGCTCCTACCCCATCACAACTTGAAAATAGTGTAAGAAGAAATAGAAATGCTAAAGAGCGTAGGCTTAGATGTCATGCTATTGCTTGCCAATTGGAAGAAAATAAACAAATAGTGCATGATAATCCAACACCCATGGAAACATCTCAAGAAGAAATCCAACTTTCAGTAAAACAAGACATAAAACCAAAATAAGAAATCAAACGAGAGAATTCAAATGCAATTGTCATAAAACCTCCCATTGTGATCAATTTGGATCTATTGAGGATGAAATTGCTAAAATTGATGAACATGTGCATAATGAACTTAATGTGTTGTTGTCAAAGCAAATGGATTTAGATGGGGGCAACTGTGATGATCCTCTTGATGAGTGTGACCTACCACATGTTACACTCAGAGATACTCCTAGTACGACACTTGATATAGTCCCTTTGGCTAGTTTTCCACCTTCTATTTACGATGAAAAAGATTTGGATGTGGATGACCTACATTAGGTCAACTTGCATGTGTGATACTCCTTCAGGATTGTTTCATGTGTTCTTTGTGTTTTCTTGCACATGATGTGATCTCTCATGTTGTGCTTCGTAGTGTTTCTTTATGTTTTTGAGTTTTCTTTGGATGACACTTATTACTTCATTGACACAAGGATTCAAAGGAAATGAACCTATCATAACATTCTTCTATTTGTATCTTCATTCTTCTATATGTTGTAAAAATTTTCTTATGTTTTCCTTTTGGGGATGATGTAAGGTGTTGAGACATTTAGGTCTCTACCATTTTGACCCAAAAGTTTCATTGTTTTCTATCGCTATGTTTCATTCTTCCATTTTGTCCGTTGTTCCACGAGTATTTGGGGAATGATGTTAGTTTTGAGCTCTATTATATCACTATAGAAAAGACGTATACTAACCCTAGATTTTTGGATTCCTTAGTGTACCTTTCTATGTTGTTTGTCACATAAGTATTTGGGGGATACCCCTTATCATTATGTAGTTTTATTTGGAAACATATCATTGGCATAGGAATTTCTAAATAAGCTCTTGTCAACTTTTCTTACATGGAATTTATCATTTTTCTACTTTAAAATAATTGCACAAAGCATGATGTTTTGCAATTTCTTTAAAGTGGGGGCATACATTGGCATTATTTTGTTCTACTTTGTTCACAAAGGTTGGACTTAGTGGTGCATTGACATTAACATTTAACATTGACATTGGCATTTTTTTGTTTCACTTTTTTCATTGGAGTTGAAATTAGTACAACGTTAACATAGCATTTTGTGTCGCCTTATCAAGGTTATTAGGGATTTTAACTCTTGGTATGGTTGTTATGGGTACACCTTGTAGACCTAGTGTGTGTTTCCCATTTTTTCCACCTTGTTATGGGCACACCTTGTAGACCTAAAATGTGTCTCTCATTTTACCTTGTATTGGGGGCTCACCTAGTGAAAAATAGTCCTCACTAGCATGTGTGTCTTCGAGTTTATGATTCACCTAGCAAATATTGGACTTTTCTTTGGTGTGAGTCATGAACGCCTTTTGTATGGGTCCTAGTACAATACAACGCATTGGTCCATACCTTCTCTTTGCATCCCATGTTGACATGTATGCTTGTGTATGTTGTCTTGTTGCATATCATATATGTGTGTTCCTTTGTGCTTATGTTGGTTTGTCATGGGATATTTGATCCTAGGGCTTGATCACCTCCCTTGATCCTTTGTTAAATCCTATATTTTCAACATTTGTACAATCGAACCCCTCTTGACATATATTTTTCTACTTTAGTGTGAGTCTGAGTGTAAGTTCATACTCTCACTAAAGTGGGGGCTAAATCTAGTGAAGAAAATTATCACCCTTAACAATTTCACACTATGTTTTTGCCCCCCTAAATTATTGGACTTAATTAAGCTCCTAATTTTCCAAATTATGCATTCCAAGGCCTAATTTTTACCATTTTCTGAAAGATGGCAAGCATTAAATAAATACAACCAATTATTTTTTTGCTTCCGACTAAGTGTATCCTAGAAATTTGGGCTAGGAACCATTCACCCCCTTCTTATCCAGGACCCAAATTCAAATATGTTGTTGGTGACATTTTAACATCCAAAATTCAAGTATTAAATGTCAGATTTTGTAATCTATTTTTTGGGAAATTGGATAAAAACCTATTAATACCTAGTTGTTTTACCATTTGAAATCTAACATCTAATAATCAAAAGTATCTAGCATTCAAGAGCACTATTGTGGTGATCCCACAATACCGGTTTACAATTTTTGGCCAAATTGGACACTAAACTGATTTTTTCTAACTAAATCTTCACTTTCAAACGCTTATAGCGGCTAAACCGTGAGGAATTTGAAGATGATGAAAACTAGTGATTTGTGACATTTTGTTTGTAGATTCTAAATATATTTTTTTCAAAAATTTTAGAATCATATTGCACTTCTTTTTCCATCTCCTTTTAAAACTAGTTTGTTTTCAGTAAACACCATTTTTAAGGAGTGACACTCACCGTATAACACATAACATTTTTTCCATGAAGGATAAATTCTAATTTTTTCAAATTTAGATTTGTAACTATGATATCTAGTGCTTCCAATTGGTTTTATAGTGTTTTATTGAATATTTTTTCCTTAATCAAGTTTTGAAGTCAAACCAATTACAATTCAGACATAGGCAGACCGTATAACATGTAACTTTTTTTGTATGTATTGAAATTCATTTTTTCTCTTTTTTCTAGATCAAGGAATTCAATATATAGTGCACTCATATTTTTCAAAAAAAAAAATGTAATAATCTACCATTTTTCCACATGTACAGAACATAGAGCTTGATTTTCAGTGAAAAACCTACATTCACAAGAAATAAAAAATAAATATAATAATCAAATTTAATTTAATTAAAATTATACTTTTTTGGAAGCTTATAATAAGGACTACATACTGAAAAAAAATAAAAATTAAATGAATTCATTTGATCCCCCAAAAGGTAAATCAAAAGTGTTTTTTTATTAGCATCTTGATAGGTGTAAAGGAGACTCTGATATAGGTATGGTTTAATAGTGGGGTTCTATCCAAGGGAGCTTGGTCTAAGGTAGTTTGATCAAACCCTCTTCAATTGGAATCCTTTAAATGGAAATTTTCAAGGATTTAAAAATCATTATATTTTCTAAAAATATGTGATTTCGGCAAAAATCAAGATCTCCCAGAAAGAGTAAACCACTATTGTGGTAGCACCCATTGAGTAAGTCAAGAGCAACATTTCAATGTTTTATTGCAACAATTCTATCTATCCTAACATCATGCCAAATTTTATGTGAGTTTATGTGTGTTCATGTTCATGTTTTGTGAAGGCTTACATTTGTTGTAGGTCTCCAAAGCAGCAAATAAAGATCCAAATCCTTGAGGTGATGTTTATGACTTTAGTCCTCCAAGGAATTCATTGAAGGGTGGTGAGTTGCATCACTTTTGTGATTTCATCATTCCTTCCTTTCAATTATTATTTCTACCATTGTTATTGTCATTGTGGAAGTGGAAACACTTACATGGGGTTTGATTGAGGCAAGCCCCCAAATGGCCCAACATTTTCTCCCTCTTTGAATGTGCATGTTAAAGGTTTGAAGAGTATTGAGGAAATATTGAAGGGAAATTCTCCATTGTTGCATTCAAAGCTCTAAAAATTTTCAAGCTACAAAAACTCAATTACAAAATTTACTAATGATATTCTAACAAATTTACAACTAGGAATCAGAAGTTCAAATCCAACATTAGAGGACTATAAAAATAGTTTCAAGACCCATTATCAAAGACCCATTTTCCCTTGGGCAACTGAGTCCCTATTGGCATGCTAAATCCAATTTTTGGTGGCCTAAACATCATTTGACACTTCCCAGGTCCACTTGAAAATCACTATTTCCATTTGTTTATCTTTGGGATATTACATTTATCATATTAGTTCATATAGTTCAAGTAGATTAATCATTCAAAATCATTTCCAATTCATTCCTAAGACTCAAAAGGATTAGATCTTGGTCTAATTGACTCACCTTGGAGTTTGAAAGTCAATCTATGCACCTTGTTGATTTGCATCTTAATGAAATCCTTGGAAAGGTGGAATTAATCCTGGGTTATTTGCATTTAGGAAGTAAGATCCCACCAATTTTTTTTTGATATTTCATTACTAAATTAAAACAATTGATATACTTAATCAAGGAAAAAATAATGGTATACAAATAAATATAATTTATTTTAAACATTTAAAAAATATTTGGATTATGTGTTTTATTTTTATATGTTAGATTAATTATTATGAGGGAGCACATATCTAAATTAGAAGTTATCATCTGGTTAAAGTATCACAAGCAAATTATTATCCAATCCATCAAAACTATTTGAGTTCAAATAAAGATCAACCATACTAAAAATTTATACTTTGATAAATGATATAATAAAAAATATCATCATTCTCATAATTTAAATATAACTAATTTTGTAAAATCTTTGAATATTTTAAATATATTTGAAGTATATTGAGAACTAATTTAAATAAAAAAGTAATTATGATAAGGAAAAGCATAAGAAGAAAAACAAACTAGGGCCACTTGAAAAGATAACTCCAACTCCCAATCATATAAAATTGGAGTAGAGATACTTTTCAAAGGGTATCTTTATGGAAAATGATAGAAGAACATGATTACATATAAATAGGGTTTATTGGCCTTTAAAAGATCATTAAGTTTCATTTCATAGTGCAATAAATTTCTATGTTCGTCAATCTATTTTTGCTACTTAATGCATGATGGGCTATGGGGAATATTTCTCTTTTAACAAATAAATGTTCCTCTCCATCTCCATCTACATATCTATATCTATCTTCCTCTCGATATCTATCTAATTAGCCCTCTCTCTCTCACTCTTCCCCCTCTATTTCTCCCTCTTTATATATTTTTTCCTTTCCCTCTCTCTACCTCTCTCCCTATTCTAAACATAACATGATCCTATTGGTAATGGAGTCTAATTATCTTCCTAATTCAGAGAATTTGTTTGTCATGTTTTAGATCCTTATAAGTTGATGAATAGTTAATTTGGATTTATCACTTCTCTATTGATGACTTTGTTGGAGCATAATATGATGCCCCCTAGTAGCCATATTCACTTGGAAATGTGTATATGAAATATGTGAATGATCTGATCCATCCCCATCTCTATCTCTATCTTCCTCTCTATGTCTCTCCCCTATCCCTATCTCTCCCTCTCCCTCTCCCCCATCACTCCCTCTTTCTATATCTTTCTACTTCACCTCTCTACTCTCTCTATTTATCTCCCTCTCTCTCTATCCATTCATATATCTCTCTCTCCCTCTTTATCTCTATCTTCATATCTCTATCTCCCCCTATCTCTATTTGTCTATCTCTACTTCTCTCTATTTTTCTATTTCAAGTTGTCTTTGTCTCCCTTTGAACCTCTCTATACCTCCTTATAATATCTCTATCTCTTTATCACTCTATCTCACCATTTATATCTCTCTTTATCTCTCCCTCTTCATCTCTCTATCTCTCTCTATATTTATCTCCCTCTACCTCTCTCTATCTTTCTATCCATTTGTCTTCCTCTTCCTCTCTCTATCACTATAAATATCTCCCTCTCTCTATCCATCCATCTCTCTCCCTCTCCCTCTCCCTCTCCCTCTCCTTCTCCCTCTTCATAGACCTCTATATCTATATCTCTTTGGATCTCTATCAATATTCCCCCATATTTCTTTCTATTTCTCTCCATATATATCTCATTATCTCTCCATCTCTCTCCACCCCTATATCTCTCCCTCTCTCTTACCTCTATATATCAAATCCTATCTCTATCTTCATCTTTCTATCTATCCCTCCATTTTCTCCTTCTCTACTCTCTCCCTCTCTTAATATTTTTCTCCTCCATCTTCATCTCACTCCATCTCCATATTTATCTTCCTCTCTACCTCTATCTTCTTATCCCATCTCTCTCAATATTACCCCCTCTATCTCTCCCTCTCTCCCTATTGCAAACATAATATGAACCTATTGGTAATGGAGCTTGATTGTCTTCCTAATACTTTAATAGTTTTAGTCTTGTTTGGATCCTTGTAAGTGCAATAATTGAGATAAATCTATCACTTATCCATTGAGATATTTGTTTCACAAGCATAATTTGCTAAATCTCCTACCAATTGAACTATGTATTACACAATTGTATGCAAAAATTAGACCAAAAATTTTCGTAATCAACCCTCCACACCTCTTCGGCATAGTGTACCCATTGCATAACAATGTGTGATTGCTAGTAGGTATACAATTAGTATATGTATCTTTAATAAATTTATATGAAATATGTGGAGATATCTTTTTTGAGGTTTCTATTTTTAATTGATTTGTCATATTTAAGATGTTAATATTTTGATAAAAATATTAAGCATCTCGAGAAGGATAATTATTAATGCATTATATATAGATTTATTAATTAAAAGCGATATTTAAGAAAATGATTTTGTGTACAAAAATTAATGACCCCCATAATGTGAATATAAAATTGTCTCATAATGTAAAGAGATGTTAAGGGGAAATTATTAAGTCTAAGTAAATGACATGTATCACTCCTTATAGATATGTATCATCTTTGGATTGTTGGTATGAAACAACTAATTGAAAGTCTCTCTCATCTCCTTCTCCATCCACCCCTCTCTGTGTTTATTTTATCTTCCTATATCTAACTCCCTTTGTACTCATATATATTCTTCTATCACTTTAAATCTCTTTCTTTCTTTAAATAGAGAATGCATACATACATACATACATATATACATCTCTCCCTTCCTACTCTCTCTCATATTATATTGGCCTCTTTGTATATTCTTCTTTCACTCTTTCTTTTCCTCTCTCTATTTCTATCATTGTCTCTCTTCTTCCTCTCTCATTATACCAGCATTATTTAAACCTCACTTCCTTTTTGCCACTTATAATATTTCCATATCACCACAATTAATTTTCAAATATTCTCAAATTTATGATTCTAAAAGCCTTACACTTGATATAATTTACAACATGTTAACTAAGCTTTCTATGTTCTTAAAAGGGAGCAAAGATATCAACGATGTTGGTATTTTATATATAAATATGAAATAAGCATTACACTTATTTAAAAATTTAAATAAAATGTTATCTTAAAAAAATGAATTTCAAAAGATAAGATGATGATTCTCTTACCCAAAAGGTTGCAATTTTTCTTGACTTAAAACACCAATTAAAAATTATCTAATTTTTATTTTACTTTAAATGTTAAATCTTTTATTTTTTCTTTCCACGTAACTAAATTTTGAATGAAGAATCCTTGTGATTGAACCTTTTTTATGAATAAGTGTCAAAATTTCTATTAATTAGAGAATAAAAGTACACATAGACTTCACAAAAAGGGTGGATTAATATGAAATCGTGCACCCTTAGAGTCCACATGGGGCACAACCTACCAAAGGGCTTCTAGATGGAAAGAGATATTGTAAAAAGTGGAGGCGAAGATTCATTGTTACTTGGCCTACCCCATACATCAATAGGGTCTAAAGTGACACCTAGAGGCTCCCACCCCTCATCATCTTTGTCTTTATCTTCTTCATGAGCTGGAGAAATAGTCAAAGCCAATTGAGAAACATTGTTGTAATCAAAGTATTTAGAATTATCAGAGGAAAACCACCCAAAATCACCACAAAAAGACCACTTAGAAGTGCCCCAAAAGGCCATCTAGAAGTTCCCCCAAAAGGCCACTTAGAAGTGCCCCAAAAGGCCATCTAGAAGTGCCCCCAAAAGGCCACTTAGAAGAACACCAAAAGGCCATTTACAAGTGCACCTAGAAGGCCACCCAAGAGTGGGACCCTAAGGGGGAGGAGAGGTTAATTTCCGCCAAAGGGACCATGATGCACTCTTGGGACCCTAATCCCTCCAGTGGGCTAAGGGAAATACTCAAGGTTGAGAAAATTGATTATCACGAGCCAAGAGACTCCTGCCTTTCTAGTACTCGCGAGAAGGAGAGTGGCCCCAACAAGAGGATGATAAAAGAACTTTGGTTATAGTACAAGGGCCACGACCCCAAGGATCAAGTAAATATTGAAGATGAGCCACCTCTAAGGCAACCTTCTTATCTTGTAATTGAACCTGTAACAACACTTTAGAGAAAATAGTAGTTTTAGAATTGTGAGATTTGCTAACTAGCCTACCAGGAATCTAATGACTGAAGGAAAGCAAAACTAGAAATATGAGGAGGAATAAACTATATTCCTCTCAAGAATGAAAAGTTATATTTAGCTTGAGAATTGAGAATTACAAAGGAAATGCCTTGGTTATATAGGCCAAGGGGAGAGATAGATGCAACCAGATTATGGCAAGTGTTGGCATCCTATGAGGTGTGACAACTCATGTCATTAAAGGCTCAACCACCTTATCCCTATGTAAATTTAAGCTAGTGTGTAGAAAAATTTAGTGGAGAACTAGCTAAGAATGAACTAGTTAGATAAAGTACCCCTTTCACACTAACAACCCCCCTTAAGTGCAACTTAGGGAGAAGTATACAATGCATAGATGAAAATATGGGTCCCGACTACTAGGCCTGATGAATTACCCATGTACATAATAACCTCTCAATGATAAAGAAGGATAAAACCCAATGGGAAAAAACTCCTACCCATGAGAGGGTGAATGAAGAAGGTCTAAGTGACCCCCCAAAAGAGATGTGCCTCACCCCCAAGAGAGACTGAAGATGAACACACTTGCTCTCAATGAAGGGTTTGGTGAATATATTTGCAACTTGATTTGTTGTAGGATAGTATCACAAAACAATGACCTGCTCTTGAAGCAACTCCTAGAGAAAATGCATATGGATCTCAATGTGTTTGGTTCGTTGATGATAGACTAGGTTCTTCGAGATCTGGATAGCACTCTGGTTGTCACAATAGATGATTGATGGCTTCTGAAAGGTTGTACCAAGTTTAGTGAGGATATTTTGAAGCCAAATAGCCTTAGTGGCAGCATTGACAACCCTCGATACTCAACCTCAGTGGAAGAAAGAGCAATGGAATGTTGCTTCTTGCTCAGCCAACAAATGGGTCCAAAACTATAGTGAAAACTATAGTTGGATGTGGACTTGCGATCATCAATATCACTAGCCCAATCAGAATTTGTGTATCCCAGTAAGTCTAAACTAGTGCCTACTACATAGTGAATCCCATACCGATGAGTTCCTTCGATGTAGTGCAAGATGCATTTGGTAGATTTCCAATGAAGCTTATGTGGTTTCGTCATGAAGCGCGAAACAATGCCAACTGCAAAGGAAATGTCAAGGCGAGTATGAGTCAAGTAGATGAGGCTACCAACAAGTTGAGGATACAAAGTAGCATCAACTAGTGGTGTGGAACATTTGGCCTCAAGCTTAACTCTAGAAAAAAAGGGAGTCAGTGCAGGCTTACAATCAACCATATGAAAATGTGATAAAGGATACTTGGATTGTGCAAGTGAGATCCCAGAAGAGGTTTGAGTGATCTCGATCCTGAGAAAATAGAGCAAGAGACCCAAGTCAGTCATGGAAAATATTTCATGCAAATCATTCTTCACAGTTGTGATGATAGATGAAGTGCTCCCAATGACAATCAAGTCATCAACATAGAGAGCCAAGAAAAGAAGAGTATCCTCCTGCCGCAAGATGTAGACATTCAGATCAGAGTGGCATCTAGAGAACCAAATGGAGAGAATAAAGGAGTCCATTTTGGCATACCAAGCTCGTGGAGCCTGTTTGAGGCCATAGAGAGACTTCCTTAGTTTACAAACCAAAGAAGAATCTTGAATGAATCCTTGTGGCTGCTCCATGTAAAGTTCTTCATGTCTTCACATCCATTTGATGTACAATCCAACCATGAGCTACAAAAATAGCAAGTAGCAAGTGAATGGAGTTCATTTTTTGCAACAGGGGCAACGGTCTTAGTGTAGTCATGAAACCCAATCATCACAAAATATATTTTAGTCATGGGAAAGTCACAATCATCATTGTCCTTATCATTGAAAGACATAGACCTTCATTTTTTGAGGATATAATGAATGTATTAAAAGGTTCCTTATTTCCTATTTTAGTTTTTAAACAACTTTCGGATTTAGGACCAACCTTCACCATATAAACCTTGTTATATGTATACTTCATTATGCAGCGAAGGGTGAAAGGAACTCCTCACATAACATGAATCCATGGTCTTCCAAGGAGAATATTATATGAGAGAGCATTTGGCATAACATGAATAAGGGTAGGTAAAACTATGAGACCTACCTTAATAGGTAATGTGATTGTTCCCAATAGTTTCCTACCAACATTATCAAAACCACAAAGATACAACATTGAGTTGAATAAGTGATTTATCCACACAAATCTTATTTAAGAGATCAATGCTAAAAACATTAAGACCTAGCCCATTATCAATAAGGGTATGCCTAACCCCAATTTTATTAATGACCACAAATATGATTAAGGTGTCATATTATTTTTGAGTTTCAATGGGAGGTAACTCACTTTGATCAAAAATAATGTCTAAATTCATTGAATTCATACCCTCAAGTATGGCTTCTATTTCATTTGGCTTAGCATAAGGTGGCACAAAAATCTTCTATAAAGCCTCCTAGAGCATGTTATGATAGGTAGGTGAGGTTTGAATCGATTCTCACTGTATACCCTGATATTATGCTATTCTAAATGAGCAAAACAACTAAAACTATGAAAGACAAAATATCAAGGACACCTCAAGATTAGCCAAAAGAGAGTGACAAAATACTAAAGGAAGTGGATAACACAAGACAAACAGTTTTACCTTCCTTTGTAGTTGATACTCCTTTGATTGGCCCTTGCTTAAGATAGGATGTGTGCTCCTTGATGGCTCTATTGAAGATTTTTGCTATGTGCTTGGATGCAAATGCAAGTGGATGTGATTGAAAATTGGATGAGTGCACAAAATGGCAGCATGTAGTTGCAAATTGACTAAGTGTTGAGAAGGAAAATGGGCAGCATGTAGTTGCTCAAATTGACTAAGTGTTGAGAAGGAAAATGGGCAGCATGTAGTTGCTCAAATGAAGAAGTGTTGAAAATGCCCTTGAGGAGGGGGTATTTATAGAGGATCTTGAATTCTCTAGAGAATTCAATGGTCAAGATGGATCCAACAAGGTCAAGATGAAGGGCTATAGTGGGTTGAGAACCCACAAGCCCTCACATCTTGACATGTGGAGGGTGAAATGGACAAGAGGATATGAGGTGGAGATGAGTTGTCAAGAAGGTACATGAGGTGGAAAAGGACATGCACCTTGGGGAGTGAGGAGATTTCCACAAAAAGGGATTTCTTATCCCCAAGTGGGAGTGAAAGGGACTTTTGAGGAATTTTGGAATTCCTCAAAAATCTACATGGGAAAAGGAAAGGTGGTTGGGGATATAAATGTGAATTAAATTCACATTCCTAGGAAGGATCTAGAGGATAAAAGGTGGGCTCCAAAAAGGTGGGACTTGGTCACATGTGGAGATTGTGACAAGTCCAAGGTTGGTCACATGTGGAGATTGTGACAAGTCCAAGGTTCTAGAAGCCTTGGAAGGATGGAATGTGAATTAAAAATTCACATATAAAGAGGGGAATCTAGGAAGAATAAAAGGAATTAAAATTCCTTGGAGAATGATTAGGCTTAATTAAATGGTAATTAGAGGATAATTAGGATTAGAAGCCAACTTGCAAAAGTTGAGGATGTGACACATCCTAATCAAGGATTAGGCATGTGCATATCCTTAATGAAGAGATTAGGAAATGGATTAGGATTAGATGAAAATGACATGTGAGGAATTAAATAAATGTAATATTTATTTAATTTATTTGATGAAAAGAGGATTAAGAAGGGTAAGGTATTTAATTATTAATCAAATACCTTAGGGATTTGGCAGAATTAAAGATATTAATTAAAAAATACTAATATTACTTAATTAACTCGGCTAAGAGGATGTTTAGACGAAAAGTGATAAATTTGGATAAATTAAGTGTCCAAATTTGGATGTCTACACTCACAATGGAATCTTAGTTAGAGGAGCACAAAGCTTCTCAAAAAGATCATACTCCTTACCATTATGTTGAGGCAAATGAGGTGTGAGAGGGAGAACAAGCTGCGTGAATAGGATTGATGATGAAATAATCAATGTCTGCTTTGTTTGTTTATTGTTTCTTGGGTTGTATGTATGAAAAATGATATGGTAATGATGTTGCTATGATACATCTTGTTGTATGTGATTATGCTGAGTCAATTGTCTTGCAAAGTTTAAGATATGACCATGAGATTTCTTTTTGTTTCCAGAAGTGGTCCAATAATAAGCACAAGTTGATTTTGCAGTTGAGGTTTATGTGAAGGAGGGTAAAGAATCAATTGTGGTGTAATTGAATCTATTTTTTATTAATCTTTGACATTTTGAAGCTTTTGGAGTCTTAGTGGATGATTTAGATGAGATGAAATTGTCAAGGGCTTCATCAAAATCATCACTACTAAAAGGCTCATCATATGCATAGAAAACTTGTAGAAAAATATTTGACATGATTAGATTGTTTTTTTATCCAAGAGATTAACTAAAACATTAATTATAAGGTTTAATTTTATGTTTATGCTCTTTAAGATGAGTTATAATAAAACACAACAAATCAAGTTTGTTGTAGACATAGTTTTCAAAAACATACATTTTAGAATTTCACAAAAAAATACAAATATTAGTTTGTATCTAAAAGTTGGTTAAAATTAACCAATTCAAGGGTTCTAGTGCCCTAGACTAGAGGTATGAGCTTTTGAAGTTTTAAATTTTTTGACAACTAATACAGTAAAAAGAGGTATGAGATTGTGATAGTCTAGGTCTAATACGATTTTTTTCCATTTTCCCCAATTTTATAAAATGTGTCCTAATGCAATGAACTAAAGTTTTCCATATTTCCAAAAATGCTCTTATTTTCCACCAATTCATGCAATAATTCAAAAAAATTATGCAATGTATCTATAGATATGTTGTATTATTGAAATTCAAATGAACAATATTTCAAATCTTTTTGGAAATTTTGAAAGAAACACACTTTCTTTTTAATACAAGAACACCTCTTTGCAAATATAACTTAGAGACTCAAATTTAGAAATATTTTGATAAAAAAAATCATATCTAAGGAACAATAAATCAGAAAATTTTCCAAGTGTAGGATATGTCAGGTTCACCAAAATGTGATATGGAAAAAGAGATCCTAGACCTAGTGTATAGATTACTAAGATCAATCTTTCTTTGCATCAACATTAGAATCTAAGTAGACAAGGTAATAAGATTGGATAACAAGATAGAAAGAGAGCCAATCTAAGGTCATGAACTTGGTTCTTTTGTTGTCTTGGAAATTGATTGGATTTAATGTGGATTTAATTGATTTAAATAACTATGGAACCAAATTTGAAAATATAATTTATTTGCATAGATGAAAAATAAAAGTCACATACTAAAGATAGATCCAAGAATTTGGGTATATTTTTGTGCACATTTTCTACAAATTTGAAGCTAAATTGGGAGGTCAAGGGCACTCGTTCCCTTGATTGAGAAGTGTAGATAATTATCTACACCTTTTTGGCCTAAAACCTATAGGTTTTTACTTTGCTCTTCCACTCTGCAAATTGTTGTCTTTGGATATGAAGCTGTAAAATCACAACAAAGAGGGGGAAAGGGGTGGCTATATCGGAGATTTCTTTAGTCAAACCCTCATTTTGGTATTTTTATCTCCATAAATAGTCGATTGATTAACTGATAGAATGTGTGTACTCCTAACGTCTTAAGTGTGTTTAAGGATGTAATGAGCTAAAATGATAAAAATCCAACTCATTATAGAAGGATTACTAAATGACACAAGCAAGATCAACCCAAGAGAATGTCAAATACCCTAGGGAAAATCTAAATATAAAAATACCTTACTTTGGGTAGCAAGGAGATCAAAGTTGAAGATGAGAACACTTTGAAAATAATTCATTAGGTGCTTGAAGGAAACCAAAGGTATCTCCAAAAACCTAGGTTCCATCATGTCCTTCAATTGAAATCAAACTCCAATCATTGTGTTAGCTTGATTAATTTTGAAACTTGCCTTGTAAATCTGTAAAAATGGGTGTATTTTGGTAGAGCTTTGTTGTATTGTAATCAACCTTATTTTAATTTGAAATAATAATTCATGTATTTAAAGTGGAACATAGGAATAAATAAAATTGAAGGCTAACTCGTATAATTTTAATTTTTAGAATTAAATCACCACTAATACCCAAATTTGAATTCACATCCCTAAAATTAGAGATCGAGAAAAAAAATGGGAAATCAAATTTGTTAGGAAAAATACCTAGAATAGGGTGCTAGCAGCCCTATATAACTCTTTTAAACACATTCAAATATGATTTACAAGTTTAGGTTTTGCTTAATTAGGACTTATTAAAAAAAAACACTTTTTGAGGTTAATTTGATTAAATATGATTGATAAGTCACTTTTTAGGGTAGCACTGACATGTTCTCCTAGGTTGATAGGAAAGGTTAAGGATAGGGAATGTCTCTAAAATATATTAATGGAGAGGATACTAAAGATAGTTGGACAAATAAAACATTAAATTGAACTTTCACCTAAGAGTGTAAAGTTTTTGATGCTATAGGGTGATGACACTCCACCACTAGTTACAAAAAAAGAGTTTGTTGTTCAAGTTGAAGGTAGAAATTTCATAAACATTTTATGTACATTCTCTTTCAGCTAATCTCCTATCGATATATCATATTACTGATATAGGGAAGGGCATGGAAGTTCATTTATCTCCAAAATCAATTGAGATAAGTAAGTAGCACAACTATAATATGATAAGTTTGGGAAGGGTTGATCACCAACCTAGGTTGTACACCTTCTCTCTCTTTGCACCTGATGTTTTGTTTATGAAATTAATTACTCATTCAAATGGAGTTAGAAAATTATGATATGAGTGGTTTGACCACCTTAACTAGTACAACTTTGAGCAACTAAGTTAGTAAGATATGGTCACAGGGTTTCCTAGAGTTAGATTCTCTAAGGGTCTTTGTAAGGGTTGCACCCTTGGGAAGCATCCTAAAGAGAAATTTGACAAAGGAAAATGTTAGAGGGCTACATAGGCTTTGGAGGTTGTTCATAGTAACGTATCAAGGGTATTTCCCCATTGATATTTCATTAAACTAAGATGTGGTCTCACTTTCATAGATGACTTCTCTAAATACACATGGGTCTACTTAAAAAAATTTAAAGTCTTCAAAAAAAAATTGATACTTTAAGGATCTTATTAAAAAATAGTCAGGAAAATTTATCAAACCTATTCATCAGACATGCAATAGCTCAGTGAGTATGTCAACATGTTTGAGCAATTTTTTATAGTAGAGGGGATATACTTGCAATGCATAGTTATTTATACTCCCCTAATAGAATGATGTTGTAGAATGCAATATAATAGATCCTTAAAAGAGATTTCTAACTGTATGATACACTCTAGGGGTATTACACCACAATATTGGATAAAACCAATTAACTATGCTTGTTATATGCAAAATAGAGTTCCTCATAAAACCTTGAAGGGAATTAATCCCTTTGAAGCTTGGATAGGTTGGAAACCATTGATTGAGCATTTTAGGGTCTTCAATCTCTAGACATGAAACATATACCAAAGAAAAATCATAAGGAAATGGAACCAATCTAAACCTTGTATCTTTGTAGGTTATCCAAATAGTGTAAAAGGTTATTTCCTAAGTTCCGCGTAATAACACATGAGTTGTCATTGAGAGGAGTGTTAAGTTTCAAGAGAGTCCTACTAACCTTATACTTAACATTTCTCCTTCTATTGTGGACTTATTTGAATTTGATAATTCTTTTGACAATTCAAACCATCCACACCAAATTCTTGAGGCAAAGTCTTCTTCTTCTTCCAGTTCTGATAGTGAGGACAGTGATTTGGAGTCATATTCATCCAATTCTAGACAACTTTTGAGGATGGTGTTTCAACACCTAACTCACCCACTTCTCGTCCTCTTTGGTCTAAATAGACACTTCAAAGTTTCTAGGTACTTGGGTAGGGAATCCAATAGATGATAGACATACTTGATCAGTCTATTAGAGCATGCCACATGCTTTCTATGCCTCAACCTCTAAATTAAAAACATTCTAAGAGGCATCAAGAACACATGGATGGGATAGTGTTATAAATGAGGAATATGATTCCTTAATAAAAAATCACACTTGGTACTTTAATCCACTTCATAAGGGAAGGAATATGGTTTGATGTAGGTGGATATATCATAACAATATTTCCATAGATGGGTCAGTTGCAAGCACAAGACACATTTGGTTGAAAAGGGTTTTTACAAGTTGTTAGCATTAACTACACAAATTCCTTTACACCTGATGTAGAGTAGGGTGGATGATCTCAAACTAACTCAACAACTCAAACTTTTCAATCTTAGAACCCTAATTTGGTGGGTTTCTCTCACAATCTTCCTATTTCCTAGTAGTACTCCACAACCGATTTTTCCAACCTAATTTATAAACCAGACCTCGTACCCAGAATATGAACATAGTTTTGAGTACCCTTTATGGAATTTGAAAAGATATCTCAATTACAAGTGGGGGTGTTTTGGAGCACAATGGCCAATTTTCTGCTGCTATGCTTTGAACTAGGCCTATTTAGGCTTATTCAACTAGGTCACAACATGGATTTTAATCTCCAAGCTTCATTTCTTCAAACCAACACATTAAACAGGTCTTTTATGGTCTGCCTCAATACTTCAAACTCGATGGAATGGATGTAGGCAGGGTATATTTTTTTTCTTAAAGTTACAAGAACAGGGGTGGGTGATTAGCATGTGCAAGATGGATGCCCTAGTATGATTTCTCCATAAATTAGGTACTAGAACTACATAGGACTTATAGTTTAGTGAAAAAGCTCTTGGGAATTGTTTGAAGGGGCTTGAAGTGTTGAGGAAGACCATAAAAGACCTATTGAGGTGTTGGTTTGAATAATTGAAGCTTGGAGATTAAAATCCCTATTGTGACCTAGTTGAATTAGCCTAAATAGGCATAGTTCAAAGTGTAGCAGAAAAATATTGGCCATTGTGCTCCAAAACATCCCCAATTGGAATTGAGATATGATTTCAAATTCCATAAAGGGTACTAAAAAATGTGTTCATATTCTGGGTATGAGGTCTGGTTTGGAAATTAGGTTGGAAAAACCAGCTGTGGAGTACTACTAGGAAATAAGAAGATTGTGAGAGAAACCCACCAAATTAGGGTTCTAAGATTGAAAAGTTTGATTTGTTGAGTTAGTTTGAGATCATCCACCCTACTCTACATCAAATTGGTATCAGAGCATAGGTTTGGTTGATAAGAGAGAAAGGTTGAAGTGAAAAAGAGAACAAGATGCCTCTAAAGGGTAACCTTATGGCTAGGGAAATGAATGAGATGAAAGAGAAAACTGCAAAAGAGATTAGAAGATTGAAAGAACCACAATATATGGTTGTAGCAAGACTTGAGGCTGTTGAAACCAATCAGAGGAGAGGTATGGTCATGGGTGAGGTGAGTGACCATGAAGAAGAAGGGGAAGAGGAGAATCCCCAAGAAGAAGAAGAAGAAGAATTGGATCTTGATGAGTAGAGTATGGGAAAGCTATTGAGAGCAGTCAAGGAAGATAAACATAAGATAAATATTGATTTACTTATGTATGGAGGGAACTTGAATGATGAAGAGATTTTGGATTGGATTGTAGCACTTGATAATTACTTTGAATGTGAAGACATACCAGAGGAACAAAGAGTAAAGTTGGCAAAAACAAAATTGAAGGGTCATGCCGTACTAAATGGTGGGATTATGAGCAGACTAAAAGGAGGAAGAAAGACAAGTCAAAAATTGTCTCTCGGCATAGAATGGTGGCCATGCTTAAGGGTAAGTTCTTACCGACTGATTATGCAATTCAATTGTACAAGAAACTTCAAAATCTGAAACAAAGAGATATGGATGTTAAAACTTATATTGATGAGTTTTATAAGTTGAGTATAAGAGTAGGTCACATGGAGGATGATGTGGAGAAGGTGGCTAGATATCTTAGTGGGTTAAGGTTTAACATTCAAGATGAGTTAAGTTTGGAAAACCCAAGGACGATAGAGGAATGCTTTCAATTGACAATTAGGGCTGAATAAAAGCTAAAGAGAAAGCAAGACAAACAAAACAAGGGTAGAGACAACAATTCTAGAGGAAGAGGATCATTTTCTAATCCAAGGCAGTCATATGAGAGCCAAGAATATGGAAGCAAAGTCCAAGACCAAATCATAGATGTAAGAGGTGGATTTAGAGGAGGTAGATTAGGCTTTGGAGGTCAAGGAAGAGGATCTAGTGGATTCCCAGGAAGGTGTTACCAATGCAACAAGTTTGGACATCAAGCATGGAAATGCAATGAGAATTAGGGCTCTACTTCACATGGAGGAGAAAGGAGAAAGGAGCCACCACAAAGGATGACTCTCTTGAAGACAACTTGTAAGTGCTTGGGTAAGGTTTGTAAAGTTGTAATTTATTCAGGTAGTATAGATAATATGGTTTCAATTGAGATGGTTGAAAATCTTAGGTTGCCAAGAATGCCACATACTACCCCTTACAAAGTCTCTTGGTTAAATGAGGGTCAATATGTTTTGATGAATAAACAAATTTGGGTGGAATTTAACATAAGAGGAGAGGGTATAAGGAAAAAAAATTATGTGACATACTACTTATGGGTGTGTGCCATTTGTTGTTAGGGAGGCCTTGGCAATTTGATAGACATGATATGTATGATGGAAGGAGAAATACTTATGAGATAGAAAAAGATGGGGTCTCCTATACCTTGACACCATTGAAAGAGGAGGATAAAGGAAAAACCAATGGATATAATGTGATGATGGTATGTAGGAAGGAGTTCATAAAGGTAAAATAAGAGGAGGACATGGACCTTGCAGCCACTCCAAAACCTAGAGATATTATGACAATAGAAATGAAGAATGACTTGATTTTGGGGATTCAGGATTGGCTTAAGAAATATGTTGCTATGATGATAGGAGTGCTCCAGTCATTTCTTTCAAAAGGGAATATTGGTCATTCAATTTATTTCATGCTATAGGTTAATAGACCTAATCAAGTAGCAGTTATAGGGACACAACAACAGATGGAAGAGATGGGAAGCAAAGGTGAAGAGATCAAGGATAGATTACAAAGGAATATGGACAAGTCCAAGCACACAATTGAAGTGAAGAAGAAGAAAGTTCATTACAAGGAAGGAGGAGGTATGGTATCAGGTAATGATGTAGGTTCAACAACATTCTTAGATGAGGAAGGAGTCAGAGATCATCCATCAAGTAAGCCTTTGAAGTTGAAGCATATCCTAGGTGCCAAAGAATTCAAAAAGACAAGGGATAATGCCTATTTCTAGTATTTGGTCCATTGGAAAGGTTTTCCAAATGAGGATGTCACTTGAGGGTTAGAGAATTATTTTATCAAGCCTATATTTGTTGTTGCAACACTATCCTCAATGGGACTTGAGTCTATTTTTCCCGAGTATGGTGCAGGGGAACCCATGGGCTGAAAGGTGGTTAAGTAATAAGTCTTGTTGTGATAAGTTTTTTGTTTGGTTTTGAGTTGTCCATGTGTAATAAGGTCTTTTAAGACCCTTTTTTATGTTTTTGAGTCAGCTAGTGTCAATTGTGTTAAAGATGTCAAATTCAAATGCTAAAATTTGCAAAAGTTGTCAAAGCAACTTTGCATTTTTGGAAAGTTGAACGGTTGGGGATTTGAAAAAAAATTGGTGTCAGTTGGTTTTGTTTTGGAAATGATTAAATAAGCCTTGTGGAGGCTGAGACAATTTTGGTGTATGAATTTTATGTGTTGAGCAACAATAATACTCTATTTTTTTGTGTTTTCAAATGATTTCTTGTTGCTACAGAGACTAGTATGGGTCTGTACAACTTGAGAGAGCACTAATTTCTATTGGAGTTCATGATGTATTGATTATATTCCCTATTGCATCTTGTTTCTATTGGGTTAAACTAGTTCTTGGGTTAAGGTTAGTGGATTAACCTTTACTCATCTTTAGCACATGGTTTTGTGCTAGTTGTATTGGTTCCATGGTTTTGGAGCTCATGGTTTTGAGCCTATGGTTTTAGATGTATGGAAGTCTATATAATGGCTTGTTGACTCCATTGTATGTGTGGCTGGTTGAAGACTTTAGGCTAAACCCAGTTGGGGATGATGGTTAATATGAAGATCTCCATTGTTGGTTTTTCCTCGGTTTGGGGTTTTCTAGGGTAAATCACTTTGTTGTGATTGTGTTCTTGTTACATGCTTTATTTGTGTTTCTTTTTTAATTCTTCATCTAGTTCCTAACAAGTGGTATTAGAGCTTTCTTCTGGGATTTTCTTTTTGCTTGCATGTGCAGGTTTGTGAGTTGCATGTAAGTTTGCATGGACTCACATGTGGCTTGCATGTTGATGCATGTAAGAATTCCTAGTGTTTAAGGTTCTAGGTATTTCTTCTGTGAAGATTTCTTAGCCTGAAAAGCTTGAAGAAGTCTGAAGGAATTGGTTGAAGATTGATCCTTTGTTCACAACGTGTGGAAATAAGGCACCATTTATTTTTTCGATATGATATTCTTGTTGAAACAGAAGGTTTGAGCATGTGCCTCAATGCTCTGGCTCTTGGAAGAAGGTTGAGTGGGTATGTACAAGATTGATTGTGGTTGCTACTGTAGGCATATTGCTTGGTAAAATTTGTTGTAAGAAGGTGCCCACATCAAGGTTGGCTATAGCAAGAACAAGATTGTAATGGAGTTGTATGTAAAATTTAATACATGTATTTGGGCTGATGGTTGTAAGACCTAGTATGGCTTGCTCAATACCTGAAAGGAAAGGCCTAGTAAGAGATGAGTTCTCCCAAATGGTAAGGGGGGCTTAAATTCATGTGGATTCTTGGTTTGATATTGATCTTGATGACAGAGAGGGCATTGCACTTGGTTCTTGTGCAAGGGAGGTTTGGTGCTAACCCCAAGACCAAGTTTAAATGAGGGATTGCTGGGTTAAACTAGTTCTTAGGTTAGAGTTAGTGGATTAACCTTTAGTGGTCTTTAGCACATGGTTTTGTGCTAGTTGTATTGGTCCATGGTTTTGGAGATCCTGATTTTGAGCCCATGGTTTTGCATGTATGGAATTCTATATAATGGCTTGTTGACTCCATTGTATGTGTGGTTGGTTGAAGCCTCCAGGCTTAGTCCAGTTGGGGCTAAGGGTTAATATGGAGATCTTCATTGCTAGTTTTTCCATAGTTTGGGGTTTTCTAGGGTAAATCACTATGTTGTGATTGTGTTCTTATTCCATGCTTGATTTGTGTTTCTATTTTTAGATTTGACATTACTTGTGCAGTGGGAGTTCTAGAAGGTATATGTGTTATGTATGAGAGGGGCACCTCTCTTGGACTAGTTACACTTTACTACAATGAGTTGCTTCAGAGGATTTTTATCGCATGTTATGTGTGTTATTACCTTGGAGTCTTATTTTGTAGGATAGTGTTCATATATAGGGACTTTTTTGCAGATTTGGGTTGTTTTGTTGATAGCATGAAGTTCTACCTATGATAGTTTGGTTACAGAGACTTGGGAAAGGTATAGATTAAGAAAGTTGACACTTTGATCAATGCTACAAATAAGTTCTCTTGGTGCAGGAAGGCCATTGGCCTTGAGTCCTGTACTTGATTTATAATAATGATTCCTTGTTTAGAATAATTGCAATGTATAATGTCAAGTGGGAGAATGTTGGGAATATGATGCCATTTAATTGCAATCCTAAACATATTTCATGTATCTCCTAAGTCCTTGGAAAGGGTTCCCCAACACTAAGATTAGAAAGAGATTAAATTTGAATGAAATGAACACGTAAATTGATATTTGTATTTATTCCTAAATGATAGGAACATGTGGGGATGTCCAAGAAGAGTTCCTACAAAATAGGAGCACATGGGGTGGCTACATGGAAGGTGGAGCCCACCTTGCTTAAGTTAACTATTTGGACGATTGATAACACTTTAGTAATGCATGTAAATATCCTACAGGTTAGGGATTGATATTTACATGAGTGGAGTTCAATTCAGTTTAGTTCAGTTCAGCTTAGTTATGGTTCAGTTATCTTCAGTTGCATGTAGTTAGTTTCAGTTGAATGCTAGTTGACTTGAGTTGCATGACTAATGAATTTAGTTGAATGACAAATAACAGGTGGATACATTCAGTTAAGTGGGGATGATCAATCATGTTCATCTGGTTCCTAACAATTTCATCCGATTCCATCAACTTTTGAGTCAGCTAGAGCATTTTTTTTAAAATTCTTGTAACCCTAGTTTAGGGTTGGTTTGAGGCTAAAAAAAATGAGTTTCTCTCCATTCCATTGGTGAAGAAACTTCAAACTTGGTGAAATGGATGTAGGCAGGGTGTATTTTTTTTCTTGAAGTTGCAGGAGCAGGGGTGGGTGATTAACATGTGCAAGATGGATGCCCTAGTTTGATTTCTCCATAAATTAGGCACTTGAATTACATAGGACTTAGGGTTTAGTGAAAAAAATCTCTTGGGAAATTGTTTGAAGGGGTTGGAAGTGTTGAGGTAGACCATAAAAGACCTATTTGAGGTGTTGGTTTGAAGAATTGAAGCTTGGATATTAAAATCCCTGTTGTGACCTAGTTGAATAAGCCTAAATAGGCCTAGTTCAAAGCGTAGTGGCAGAAAATTGGCAATTGTGCTCCAAAACACCCCCACCTACAATTGAGAAATGTTTTCAAATGTCATAAAGGTCACTCAAAACTGTGTTCATATTCTAGGTATGAGGTTTCGTTTGGAAATTAGGTTGGAAAAATTGGTTGTGGAGTACTACTAGGAAATAGCCCGGAGATTGTGAGAGAACCCCACCAAATTAGGGTTCTTAGATTGAAAAGTTTGAGTTTTTGAGTTATTTTTAGATCATCCACCATACTCTGCATCAATACCCATGGCCAAAATGACTTCAATTTGACTTAATCTTTCTATTTCCATAGCACATGGTTGAGATATGCACCAAATGAATGTGAAGAGTGATTTTCTTCACAAGGACCTTACGGAGGAGATCTACATGGAATAACCACTAGTGTTCATTCATGATTCATCTTTAGTTTCCAAACTTAGGGAATCCCTCTATGACCTCAAATGGGATCCTTGGGCTTGGTACACCAAAATGAATTACTTCCTCCTAGCTTCAAGTTTCACTTAGTGTCATTCATATCCTAATATATATCTCTTATGACAAGATGATTCATTTTTTATATTAGTACCTTCTGTCAATCATATTTTGATCATTGGGAGCTCTTCATCAACTTCTACAACAATGAAGTTATATATAAAATACATATTTAAGACGAAAAACTTGGGTTTACTACATTACTTCCTTGGTATTGGCATTTCACAATCTAACTTAGGGATACCTCTTGCACAATCCAAGTATACTCTTGATCTACTCAATCAATTTCATGTTACTAATTCGAAGCCATATTCAGCTCTCTTTATCTAGAGTCAAGCTTGAGGCTGATTGTACTACACCATTATTTGATGCAACCTTGCATCAAAAAGTTGTTAACAGTTTCATCTATTTGAATCATATCAGGTTCAATATTTTATATGCAATAGGCATGGTTTCAAGATTCATGCAAAAGCCTCATGAGATGCACTAGAAATAAATTAAGAGGATCCTTCACTACTTCAAGGTACTCTTGGTTTTTGAGATTCATTATAGAGATAGCACAAAGGTTGAATTTGTTGGATACACAAATTCATATTGGGTTAGCGATACTTAGAATTGCAAGTCCACTTCAGGTTATAATTTCTTACTAGTTTTTGGTCCCATTAGTTGGTATAGAAAAAAGAGAAATTTTATTGCTTTATCAACCATGAGGTAGAGTATAGGGGATATGTTAATGCAACTACTAAGGCTATTTGGATTTGGGGTATTCTCATTGAGGTTGGTGTTATTTGAGCGGGAGTTACACATGCCTACTTTTAGCTAATCTTTATTAAGTGGGTTATATGCCCATTTTTAGGCTCCTTCGCCTCTATTTTTAGATGGAAGTTACTCTTCCTTCTCTTATATATGTACATCTCCATTTCATAGGCTAATTCATTCATGTTATTGGATTATTTTTGTGTTCATTGTATAGCTATGTGTTTTTCTTTGCATTTTATGTTTTTTTAACTTAGCTTGCAACAAGGAACAAACATGTGCTTGAATCACATGACTCAAAGTGGTACATGCATTCAATCTAGAAGATCTTGGCACACTCCTATAGGGGTAAGGAAGAAGTGTTCCTTCAACTCTCAAGATTGATAAATGACACACAAATCCATATTATAAAAAGTGTGTCAACTACAAACCTTTCCAAAAGATAATAATATGTAATGTGTTGTTATCCATAGAAAATATAATTTCAATACATTAAAAAATTACACAGGTTTATATTGAAAATACATTATTACTACCTAAGTGCAAACATATATAATATTTAAGCTCAGTGGATAAACAATATGGAGTGGTACTAGGTTGATCTAATCCATTGGAGTTTCCTTCGCAATTTTTTTGTCTTTTATCTTTTATCTTTTTTCATTTTTTTAACTAAATGTTTGAATATGAACTAGATATGTTCACTTAAGTGTTTAAGTGGATATTTTCTCCACATAATTTATGGATGATTTCTCTTGCAAATCAGTCTCATATCTCTAGATGTTTTATAAGTTTAGGGTATGGAGTCAATATTACTCTTCACACAAGCTCAAGCTCTTTGTATTTAAATTATTCTGAATCTATGGTTTCATGTGTATGATTTATGTTAATAAAGAGATGTTCAAACTAAATAAGAAAATCACTAGTATGGTATTGTACTGGACACATTTGGATTGTGGATAGTGTTTCTTCACCTTGATTGATGGATGGGGAGGAAAGGGAAATTCTCATGATGGGTTCCAAACCTTCTCTGACTAGTAGGAGGAACATGGGAGATTAGAGGATTAACTTGCAAAGTTGAGCTTAGAGTTTTTTTGGTACTATTTATGGTGCACATTATTTTTGGACCACTTTTATGCTTCAAAACCTATTGTATTCTTATCATGGATAAGAGTTGTATTTTGACCCCTTGTATATCTTGGGTATGTAATGATGTTGTCTTCATTGAGTACTAGATATCTACTAGTGAGACTTTCATATTGTTGCAATGTACTTGAGATGTACTTATTGTTGTGCTTCCTTATTGTAAGTTACTCGAGTGAGCGATATGTATTGTGTAAATATCATTGGATATCACTTATAAATCTTGAGGTTGCATTTTTTAGGTTGTTATAGAAACTCTATGTTACCTTGTATTATATACATGTTAGCACATAAAAGTATAGGTATACGGATTATTGTTTTTCTTTCATAGGATTTTTTTGAAGAGTTACTTGTTTGAAAATATTTTTGATAATGAAGTTTTATAATTTAATTGGTTTAGTTTAATTAGTGGATGATGAAATGTTTCTTAATATACCATTTAGAAAGGTTCAAATTCTTCAAAGATGCGATTAAGTAGGTTTGATCCCTAGGTGACTTTGATGAACAATTCCTCTTACTTAAAACATTTTAGGGTAAAAGCACAAAGTTGTGTCACACTTTTATAAATGAAATGACTAACATTGATCCAAATTTTTAATTTGAATCACTAAAAAGTGAAATATATGTTTTAAATTTTATAATGAAGTAAATTGATAAAATGTGTATTTTTGTGTATTTTATGTTTGCAACTTTTTTTAGATAAAAAATCATTTGACTATAGTTTTTTTATAAAATTGATTTTATAATTTAGTTTTGGATAAAATGTTGAAAAATGAATTTAAATGGGATGTTGCTCTTTATATAGTAAATTTGATTATTTTCCCTTCAATTCTTTTTATTGTGTATTTACAACTTGAAACTTTAGTGCATGGATTTTTCTAGTGCATCATATTTTTTCAAATTTTTAATAAATTTAGTATTTTTCTTAACAAGATAATCAAACCTTATATTTTGGTGTGAAGGCGCTTGTCGATCCCAACTCAGCTTTGATGTTGAAGGTCATGTTTCAGGTGGGAAAACAGTTGAAAAGTTTGTTTCAGGATATAATAGCAAGTTGTGCACTTTAAGTGGGATCATGTTTGGTACTTGACTGCAAAATGGAGTATCGGCCATGAAATTATAGAGCCTCAATTATTGTTCACCCATGGGAGCTACCTTGTTCAGGGTGCATTGAGAAAGAGCATTTACAATAGGCATTTAAGGTAAATTATCCTACCATTCTCAGTTGTATCAAGTCAATAATAGGAGAGGAAATCCCGGATACTAAATCTTAGAGAATCATCTTTCCTATAAATCTCTTATCGATTTTCATTTCCAATGTGTTGGATTTAGTGCAAAACTTCAATTCGATTCAATCTATTGCAAACAAGGTAGTGAACAAAGTCTATCTGGAAGATAATGCTTTGTTGAAGAGCGTTCAAGCATATGATTTCACTCAGGGTGAGGGATTTGTTGGTGGTTTGTATCCAAGGCATTACCTTATGCATAAACAAAGATATGTTGATGTGTATGAGGGTATGAAGTTATCTATGCTCAGAGATTCCTCGAGTTACTTGTATATAGCACTCAATAGGCACCATTTTGAGTTTGACATGGATGAAATTGACAAATTCAAGAAAAAAAACCATTCCATTTCAATTATCATGACACATGACTCTCCACAAGGCCTACAAATAATCACTGCACCACCAATTCATAGAGCAATCAGGGATAATCATCAAGTGCCAAACATCAACATAACGGTGCATTCTCAAGCTTTAGCAGCAAACCAGGTGCACGTGGTAGCTCAAGAGGAACAGGGTAAAAATTTAGTACAATTTTCTCATAGGGGTAGTTAGTAACTCCATGGTTGTAATCTTTTTTCTTTAAGCTGACAATATTATAGAATATGGATGCATAATATAGGGTGGCAGGGTTTAACGTATAAGGGTATGAAGCTGTAGGTAGCAGTAAAATTATATGGGGGCAAACTCAAGTTTTGGATGTAATTTTGTTTGGGCAGCTGGGTAGATAAAAATGTTTCTATGTTTTTTATCCAATTTGTACAATAGACACTCTTGCCTTCTATGGTAAATATGTAATTATCTATTATGATTATTAATATAATATACAAACACCTAGTCTTTTGCTCAAAAAAAAAATTAAACTATTAAAAAATATATATTTTTATAAACTACACTTATAGATCTACAATAAGGTATTTTTATATTTAAAAAATAATTATTTACATGAGTAAGAGTTGTTGAAACATTAATTTTTTTGAATAGTTTTACTTTTTTTGGTAAATTGGTCTCAAAGTGGTGCTACACATGCATTTAGTGAATAATTTTAGTTGGAAAAGTTGTGAGCATATCTAACCTGGTTATGATGAATCTAGTTAGATCATATGTTTGACCAAAATTATTTTTTAGTTAGAAATGCATACATTCATTTGTGTTGATAAGTTGGTCAAAAGTGTGACAAAACTATGTACTTTTACCCCTTAGCTCAATGACAACTTTTAGTTTAGATGTACTCATTATGTTAAATGCATAAATGCCAATATTTATGCAATATAATTATTTTTTATCCAATATAAATATGAAAACCATTTTTAAAAAAATAAATCAATTAATAAAATTGAAATTGAACCTTAGGAAGTATGAAACAAATTAAGAGGAGTTGAAGGGTAAGTGTGAATCAAGGAATGATCTAAACGATATGAATTTTAAAACAACCTATATATTTAAAATTTTAAAATAGTAATTTAAAAAATATATATTTTTATAATTTTTGTATGGATATTTTAGGTTTTTGGGAGATAATAAGATAAAAATGAGAGTGTTGTTTTGTTTGATTAATACTTAAAAATATTAATATAAATTTTCAAGAATAACTTAGAATCTAACCTTCATGAAATTAAAAGTTGATCTCTAAATTTCTCTTAATATAATACTTAATATTAAACAAGTTCTAAAATATATAAAATTTATTACCACTTTGATGATAGATGTCCACACTACTCATTGATTTTAGTACAAACAGAACAACCTATCTCATTAATTTATATTTTATTCCATGGAAACACTCTTTGTATAGATCCTAGTTGAGAAGTGGTTCCTTGAGATTCTTTAGGAGAAAGATCATATGATCATATGCCCACTTAGTTAATAAAATGGAAGATAATATCTAATTCTAATTCGTAAAAGATTGTACGTACAAGTTACAACACAGCGCTTAAGATCAAAACTTATGTGCATTTGGATTAAACTAACCTACATTGAGAAAAAAAGAGTGGAGTCTAAACTACCGAGCAAAAGTTAATTGCAGTGCGGACAACTCCCACACATTTACATACACCAACATCCTGGCTTTATTAAAAAAGTAAAAACAACTGTCTTGGGACAGAGAATACGTTCGTTATGCATGTACAAACCAGTTAAAAATGTCTATTGCACTGAACTTCTCAAAAAGTTGATCATAGTCAGAGGCTGAAAATACAGGGGATTTTATATTGATTTGTGCCAGTAAATATAAAAATGTATGAAAATTTTACAAGAATGTTATGATCCCGACGACAGATGGAAAGGAAGTCAATCATCAAGCCAATCCAAACTGAAATGTGCTTCCACGATTTCAACTCTAAGCTCCGGAATAGAGATGTTCTTGGCCCGCAACCACTGATTCCCAATCTTCTCATCACAGGTGACAAGCTTCAGAGAACTTAGTTCACAAACAGTTGAAGGTAACTTCGTCAAACGAGAACACTCTCTCATATCAATTTCCCTCAACTTTTTCAGTTGTCCTATTTCCTTTGGAAGTTCTTTCAAACCCTCGCATACTGAAATGTCTAGATATTCCAGCTGTCTAAGTTTTCCAATTGATGCAGGAAGCTCCTTCAGGCGTGGTAATGCAGATAACCTTAACATTCTTAGATAGCTCATATTTCCAAAATCATTTGGTAAATTCTGAAGCAGATGGCAGTTGGTAATAGACCACGACAGAATGGAGCGCATATTGCAGACACCAGGGGGTAACTCCTCCAAATCACTGCTATGGTCCAGGTTAAAATCTTGGAGCTTGGTGAATGTGGATATATTTCCAAATCCTTCACATAAGCTCAGTGATAGCTTCTCTAAGTTCTGCAGTGCTTCAATGCTCTGTTCCTCAACAAGGGGTGAAATCGACCTCTCAAAGCGGACACTTTTGAGTTGAGAGAGTGAAGATAAGCTATCTAGACCTTTGACTGTTGCCTTCTTTGTACCGCAATTGGATACCATCAGAAATTTCAGTTTTTTCATGGATTTCACAAATGGGGGAAGAAAGTAATCTGTCGAAGTAAAGAGTAACAACAGAGCCTCTGTTTCGGGGAAAGCCATATCGTACCAGTGATTTTCCTCCATAGGGCCTGCATGATAAATTTCAAAGGAAATCCAATTAGATTGGGCATTAATTATGACCACTAGTTACATATGCTAAATTTTCATCATATTGAAGTTTAATCCAGGAATGAAAATATGTAAGAGAAAAGAGTGCTTGTATTTGAGATGCAGACAAGAAGATTTGTTAATCTTACACTGAAAAAAAAAAAAAAGAGAATTGAAGACAGTAGTATTGCATATTGCTGCTTATTAGGAAGGAGGACGTTTAGAGCATCCAAAAAAAAAAAGATATTTTTGAATAGTTTACATAGTCTGCCGAGTTTATTCACTGAAAAAGCGATTAGAATAGCAATGCCATAGTTCTAGTTTTTCAGTGCCAATTAGAAACAGATTTCATGCACATGCCAGCCAAGTGTAGATTCTTTAAGACACAATAAACATTGACAACAAACAGAAACAGAGAACACACTTCTGTTTTTTTTACACGAACACACGGTTTCTAACTTTTTATTTTTCTGATAATTAAATCATATATATGACTTCTCTTTATAGAAGTTTTTCATTACAATTTCTTTTAAAAAATTTATATATGACCTCTTCTTATATAAGTTTTTCATTACAATTTCTTTTAGACAATTTATCATGTATATTACATGTAGATTAAAACTTATACAAATTCTATATTTAGAAACACTATTTTTATCTCCATACATGATTATAATTGTTTCCTAACTTTCTTTGTCATGTAAACTAGGAGAAGCACTGTAGATGGATATGAGACTCATGCATCGCTTTCCAACACCAAATTGGTTACTTATTTAAAATAATGATGTAAACCTTTCTAAGGGGAAAATTATGTTTGAAATTCAATTCTATTCTACAATTTGATATCAAAGATGAACAGTAAAATACTGGTTATTCTTTAAAAGAAATGCTTTTGACCAAAATGCACGTGTAAGAGTTTTTCGGTAAACTCACCGGTGAGAATGGAAAGAATTTGAGTATCAAATGCTCTATTATTAAGCAACTCCCGTTTCGCCAACAAACTACAGTCCTTCCTTGTTATGACCAACCTCTTACTGTGAACTATATTGTCTTGGTGTCCCAAATACAAGGCCAAATTTCTCAGCACATTATGCTGAGAAAAGTATAGCTCCGAAGCATTTCCAGATGAGATTGATGTATTTCCTCTGTTACGTGCAAGCATGTCAGGTTAGTGGTGGAAAACATGATTGCAAGAAATCTAATATATGGAAGGAAAGACAATTACCTTTGGTTGCTAGTTAAATTTAACAAATTTTTGCTTGCAAGCTCTGATAAGATGTCAAAAGCATCATGCCTTCGTAGCTTCCGAACATAAACCCAAATGTCTAATAGTGCATCAACACAGACTTTCCTGTCCCTTGGAAATGACCCCAAGTCTAAGAAACATTCCTTGGTTACATCGTCTAAGGAATCAATACTGGTCTGCAGCAACCTAAATAGCCCTTTTCTGTGATAATCTGATATATATTCTTTTTCAGAAATCTTCTTTGCCCTCTTCCAAACCTCGTGCAGTTCCCCATGCATAGAACTCCCAATCACCTTTAGAGCAAGAGGTAGACCATCACATTCTGCTTGTACCTGCAATTCATAAATGTAAAGAAAATTTATAATCGGACCTTGTAGGACAACTATATATATATATGGCTCGAAAAACAACAATTATTCCAGATAAATCCATACCTCCTTTATTAAATTCATATCTACATCGCTTGGAATTGATGTGTGTCCAAAAGCCCAGAAGCAGAAAAGCGACAGACTATCCTCTGTGCCCAACAATGGTAATTGATAGACTTGTGAAGTGGAGGTTCTGGGGATGGTGGACTTGTCTCTGGTAGTTATAAGAGTCTTGTATGCCGGACCTTCAAATAGTAATTTTTGCAAACTTTTACTAGACCAAACATCATCCAAAATAATTAGAGTTGGCTTGGATTGCCTCGAAAGCAACTGCTGCAGCTCTATGTGCACATCTTGCACATCCTGAAATTGCGGTATTTTCCTTCCAGCTAATTTCTCCCACATAGTCTCTAATATTCCTTTTAGGTTTGGGGATTGGGAGACAGTGATAAAAATCACATTGTTGTCAAAATAATCTGGAATCCATGAAAAAACAAGTGTATTTTAGACTAAATATCTTAACAGGCATGAAAGGATGTCCTTAAACCTGAAACAGGGTAGCATAGCACCTCCTATGATATAATACAGATTCTACATGCAAGTAATGTAACAAAGAAGAAACTTTAGAAAGCTCAGAAATTAAAAATAGAATGGCTTTTCTAGATAAATGATTAAAACATTCAGGAAAGCATGAAAAGAATTTACAGGGGATATCACCTTTAATTTGCAGATCATTGCATAGAGCCAATGCGAGAGTAGTCTTCCCACCACCTCCCATACAATGAACGCCAACGACCGACACCTCGTTTCGGAACAAAAGCCTCTTCAAATCCCAAATACGTTTCTCCAACCCCACGTAAAACCGAGTCTTTGCAGGAAAATTATCATCATGAGAGTACGTGGAATCATTCACCATTTCAGAACTGTAAATAAAATCTGAAGCCAGTTGTTGAAACTCTTACAAACGGTTAATTTCGTTCCAATTTGAAGCATCCTGCTAATTGATTTCTTATCTTTTTAAAGCTAGGTATTGATTGTACATGTCTTCTTTATATAAGAAATTGAAGCGGCCATAAACAGTGTCGGTTTTAATTGAAAAGGAGACATACGCGCGTGAAATTGTCAGTGGTAATTAGTTTGCTTGCAGCTCAAGTTCCATCGTCGCTTGGGAGACAAGTCTCGTAAAATTATATCTGTTCCCTTCGCAGCCGGTGGCTTTGGAGCATACTCGAAGCTTCTGTTCATCAGCAGCCCTGTCCAAAGTACACAACAATAATTTATCATTTACTGTAATGTCTACCGATGCAAATCCTATAATTACAGTACTTTTTCAACGGAAAATGCGTGTATCAGAAGCTTGGCCTTTTTAATGGGAGATACCGAACTGAAGCAGCAAACGATTAAGAGAAATAAACTACAGAAAATAAGAATTTTAATTTTTTTGAACGAAGTGGAGTCCGAGTGGATTTGTGGGATTGCTGTATCCTGCTGGGTTATTTCCTCCTTATTTCCCTGTTTCACAAATAGAAATTGGATTCTTCTTATAAATGAACTCCCGTTTGAATGCCCTTTTGTTTCTTTTCCTGCTCATTTTGTTCCATACGTCTGTCTTTTCCGCACTCCATGCTGGCTATAATCTTCTTTTCCCGTAGTCTTTTAATTTCCGTTGCGCTTTAGCACGCATTTAACGTCTTTTAGAAAAAAATCTTACAAAAAAAAAACCTACAAAAATATGACCATTCTGTTGATGTCTTTATTTGAATATATATGTTGTATTATTTTAAAAAAAAAATTAATTAGAAAAATTAATATAAAATTAAATATTCAATAAAAATTAAAAAATGTCTTTTTAGTATCAATGTTAATGATCTATGTTAAATAATTATGAATTGATTTTATTTCTAATTTTAAATTGTATAATATAGAAAACATTATTTTAAAAATATTATAAAGTATAACAAATCAATTGTTAACAAATATTAAAAAATGAAATAACTTATATTTTAAAATTAAAATATATATTTGAAATTATATATAAAATATAGAAAATAATTTTATATTTATGTTTTTATTTATGAGTATATTTTTTTAATATAAAGACAAAAATATACATATTAAAACAACAACTAATTACACGGTCTATCAATTTAAAAAAAGATTTTTTACACATCAATTTAAAAAAATTCTGAAAATTCAAATGGACTAAGGATAAGGCAATCATTACAAGATGAGGAACCTTCCAAACCCCATAGACAAGGTATAAGCCCTTGTACCCTAAAGATTGTTCACCTTGGAGTATCAGAAGTAATGTTTTCATTTACATAAAAAAGAAAGTCAATTGAAAGACACCTTAAGAACTAAAACTTCAAGAAGCACACTAGTAGGAATCAAGAATCAAGAAAGATATTCTAGTCAGCATTCACTAAATCAATAAAGACTGCTCAAATCCCAAATAGAACAATCTGATTTCATTCCCTTCTAGTATAATTTCATCATATATACATGCCAAATAAGAGTTGTTTACATAAAGATTATTTATGCCCATGTGTAATTACTGGGAGTCATTTTTTATAATTTCATCATATATACATGTCAAATTAGTATGAACCTTTAGTATCTTATGTTTCTTTAAACAAATTAGATTTCAACAAGTTGATACAAGCACATACTACTATTCTTGAAAGCGGAAATAGACATAGTTTAATTTCCATCATATTAACCCTTAGAGAAAAGATAACGTAGTTTGCAAATATAGGAAAATTTTGATAGCATAATGACATGTAAATTAATGTTTCAAGAATGAGAAAGAAGAATAGAAGAAATATAGACAAAAGAGAAAGAACAATGATATACGTGAGAAAAACCCTTTCAAGTAAAGAACCCCACACTCGAAAGCATCAAACCAATGTATTAATCTACAACAAAAAAAAAATACAATACACTTGTAGGCTCAAAGCCTTAACATGGGGATTACATCTTTGCTCTTCTAGAGGAAATTCGACAGCATAACCCTACAATGAAAAATTCTCCTCACTCACAACTCCTCAAGCAAGCTCATATTTTTAGAGCACCAAGATAGATGCCTAAAATTGTCATATGTCAACATCCTCTTCACTAATCAAGTGTGCATGCAACAACTAAAATTTCCAAAATATAACTACACCTCCAAAGATCTCACATTTCTTGCAAACTCAACATGAAATAAAAATTTCCTTCATGTACAACTCCACTTATAATAGCAATTGTCCACTTCCAACTCTTTCTTGAGTTATCTTCAACAAATAAAGCTCATAAATAATAAAATAATTAACATGCTAGTAAAAAAGCAAAGGTTGAGACACCTTCTTCCCAACATTCTCCCACTTGTTGAACACCTATGAAGAGCCAATGGAAAAACAAGATTTTAACTGCTAGGAGTTGATCAATGAAACAACATCATATCAACCATCCATGAAACCACATGAAGCTCTAGCATGCTCTCATGCACTAACAAGATAACTATAACAACATCCAAGATGTCCACCATATCAAGCAAGAACTCCTACCATCTTCCAAAATGCCACCAATGGAAGAAAAGGAATAAGCCAAGGGAAGATGCACCAATCCAAAGAACACAAGCATCAAATCCAAGTGATAAAAAAGGCTATAGGCTACTATTACAACTCCATTGTGCTCATGAGCTTTATAGAAGAACCAATGTACCCAACTTCAAACACATTACTAGACCACAACTTTGAAGTCTAAACGTCATCCAAGAATAAGATCAAACATATATGTTCCAAAAACAGTTAGAACAACAATCACAAGTGATTGTTTACATGCAACTTAAACACCCACATGATTGGAAAAAGAAACCATAGAAACTTCTAATCCATCCAATCATCCATAGCTCAAAGGTATCCAAAAAATCAGTAGAACTTATGCCAACAACATATATCCAACACATAAACTACAATCAAAATCTCCATGTGTCAAACTTGTCAATGAAGAACGCACACACAAGAATTCCCACTACATTAGTAATGCCAAATATAAAAAATAGACCATGGCATACCAAGTCTACCAATCAACAATTATATTGAGGTGAGACAAATAATTCAACCATGTAATAGCAAAGAACAATCATAATGATCTACACATGCAACACAAAACTGTTGCAAAATCTCTGATAACATGTCACCATAACTCTCCCAATTCCACCACACTGAACCATGTGAACGTGAACCTCTAAGAAGAAGCCATAGAACAAAGAGAAAACATATAATCATATCCCAATCATTTCCTTTCGTCAACACCTCAAAGTGTCAATCTGTGCCAAATAAGATCTCCTTCACAACCTTAAAGAAAAGCCTCAACAACACCCAAAAACTCAATCTCATTAGATCAAACATAACATATATATCTCATGTTACCAAAATGGATGTAAGCCTCTCTAAACAAGGAAGATCAAACTCAAAACATTCCCATATTAGGAAATCAACACAATAATATATCTCAAAAAATTATCATGAATCAAATCAAATACCCAAGGAGATTTAAACATGTCGAACACTCCTAAAACGAATCCTCCAAAACTAGAAAGCATCACTCAAGATCCATCTCTATGAGAAGAAAAATCATAAAACATGATATATTTGAAAACAAAATGGGCTATACCTTCCAAATGATTATTTTCCATGTAGACCAAGAGTGGGGAATGAGATTGCTACTCTAGGATATACCAAGTTTCATATCACTTCATCCAAGAACAACCTCCTCACAAGTCCATCATGAACTAATGTCCATATCTAGGTGAAAGGCTCCTCGAACTTTCTACTAAAAACTCAACTGACTCCCCAAAGTCTCCAAGTATTCATGAGCATCTACAACTGATCAATCCATGTTGAACTTCAAATATAACACTGCACTCACATGATTTACTCTCAAACACATGACCAAGGCACTCAATACCAAAAGAACTAACTAGACCACTATCAAAGCTCCAACCATGGAATCAAGAACCCAAACATGACATCATGATCTAACCATCTCCTCTTAGGAGATCACATGCAATAATGCATACATCCTAGTCTCAAGAGAACTTGTATCATTCCAATACTCAAATTAGTATATAGAGAAAACTATGACATAATACCAAACACACTCTAAACCAAGAATCAACATCTCTAATCACACGAAGATAACCATCCCCTGATAATGAATTAAAATTTTCAAAGAAATCTCACTACAACAACAAGATCCAAGAGCTCCTCCATGACACTAACAACTACTACCGAAGAACATCCATCAAAAAGTGATGAATATACATCACTGCCAAAGCTCTCATTGAATCGTGATACTAAGCTCTCCATGTCATAATGATAACCATATCCTAAATGAAGATCCTCTGTGGCTTTGACACAATAAAATGCAATATCGACAACACCAAATAATAATTAGAACCAAGATCTCTAAGCCAAGAAGATTCACAACATGATACAAGTCCCATAACTTACTATCTAGGCACTCAAAATCATTAATCCTCTCATCTCAATGCAACATACCAATGCATTGATGACCACAAAAAATGCCAACTAACAAAGTTTTGCATCAAAATTGAAACAATCTCGTGGATATAAACAATCCACATCCAAGTCATCCCATTGCAGCTAATGGGTAGCTAATCCAAAAACTGCATAACTCGTAGATCCATAACCAATGAAACATGCAAACTTATCATCACATCATTAACATACAAAACTAAGATATCAAAGAAGATAACATGTAGATTTCAATACTCAAACACCAGATCATCAACATACCCGATTTTCCAAACATATCCATAACTAAGTACCATGGTCAAAGAAATAATCAAGTAAATTCCTACAAATCTGCATGAATTCATATCTATGCAAATCTAAATCCACTAAAATATATAGAATAATAGATCATCACATATCTCATTTGAACAGGTGAATACTCCATATCTACACAAACCCGCAACTTTTAGAACATAGGAAAACTATAAAAACTTTAGAGGAAATATGTTGTCTAGAAGCTTATAAATATATGAAATGTACCAACTTCACAACCACCATCAAATCACCAATGGTAAAAGATATATCAAAATTTCTTCGATGAGAAAGCTAAAAATCTCCTCATAACATGCATGAAGCATACATGCAAACTTGCAACTATCTTGCATCTAGAAACAACCCAAGGGAAACATAATCTAGAAAATAGTTCATTTGCAAATTTGCAAAACCACAATTTTTGGTTAACCATGTAAAAACTACAAAACTACTATGTTTATAGACACACAAGAAAAGGGTAAGTGCACTAAGATGGTGCACAAAAAGGGGGTCAAAAGTGGCCACTTTTATTTTGAAATTGTCTAAACCTAAACTTGGAGGAGTAATTTGAGATTCATGTGTTGAATGCACAAGACAACTGAGAGGGGGGGTTGAATCAATTGCTCATTAAAACACCAAACCCTCATTAACATTTAGATCCACATTAACCAAGTTATTAGCCTTTAATATGTTAGAGTGATTTAACATGAAATCAAATTATAGAAACTGAGAACACAACAACACCAAACACCAGATTTATGTGGAAAACTTAAGAAGGGAAAACCACGATGAGGATTAGCTCACAATATAAAGTAATTGCAACACCAGATACAATAGGCTCACTACTAGAGGGCTCACTGCCCAAAAGAAAAGAAGGGCTCACTATCAATGGCTCACTGCCGGATTATAGAAAAGAAGAAAATATATTGTTACAAAGACTTTAAAATGTCATGAATGATACTACACACTTGAATTCGATATACTAACATCATTTCATCTTAAAATCCATCCTCCTTTCGCTTATTTGATTAAATTAACCTAGTTAATTAATCTAAGGCCTCATGTTTATCTATTAATCTAATTAACCTAATTAGGTTAATTCACTCACCATCATATTCACCTTTCATCTTGTCTAATCAAATAATGCAAAATATTTAATTAAATCCTTCTTGTATCTTCTTATTTAATTAAATAAATCCTAGTTATCCTAGTTATTTAATTAAATATCCTAATCCCACCCCTTTCATTGAATAAATTAATTATTTAATGCTAAATCCTCAATTCCTCCAAAAGGGAATATTCCTATGGAATATCCCTCCTTTTTTTACATTAAAACTTTGTTTTAATTTGCTAAATGCTAATTTTCCTCATCCACTTGCATGAGAATATTCTTTTTAAGAATATTCTCCCTTGAACACTCATTCAAAAAAGAGAATATTCTTCTCTATAACAAACTTTCAACGAACTTCTTGAGCAAGTTTTGAAAGTGCGCTTCTTTGCATGATTGTGAGACCTTGATTAAATATCAACTTGCATTCTCAAACCTTGATGGGAATGTATCTTTCAATCTTGACCATTGGTTTCACATTGCCTATTCTATAAATAGACGAATAAGGATCCATCTTTTGATAGAAAACTTATGCTATTGAAAGTCACATCCATTTGCACTCATGTTTTACATTTGATAAGAATTTTAGGTTAATTTTCATGTATTTTTAGCTTAGTATCCATTAATAGATTCCATGGTAACTTAGTTGCATTCATTTAGTATATTTTGGAATCTAGGGCTTGCATCTTTGAATCTTGAACACATTTAGAATAGGTTGGCATACACTTACATCAAACATCTTACCTTTTATCATGCTTTCGTTCATCTTTTTCACCAGTTCCCATTGATTTTAATCAATAAAATTGATTGGAAAGGCTCATATTATCCGAGGGATTGGGAAAGTTTCACCATTCCGCATCAATGTGACACCACTCCCCCAATAGGATAAGATTCAATGTCTTAGAATAGATTTTTGTCAAGCCTTCATGTTTTAGAATATTAGTTTTAATGGCTTCTTCGCTTTTATTGATATTGAATATATTATTGGGATTGATGCTTAGTGGATTAAATATGCCTTGAATCCATATGGATCAGGTGTAGTTAACCTATACTATGTCATTGGTCATAGTTACAATTAGAAATCCATCTCAAAACAATAGAAAAGTTCCACCGCTACACCACCTTGGTACATTTGCACTCTCTCTAAAGAATGTAGACACCTTCTACACACTGCTTCTAGTAGTCGTAATTGTTAAAGCTTGCATTGCACTTTTCACTTTCGCACTTCACATTATAATTCACATCACACACACTTCATACCGTCATTCTCCATTAACTCAACACACACATATACCCATCACAACCTTGAAAACAATTCACAAGGTCGGCTCTAAGAATTTCTGTAGTGGAAAGGAATGAAATCAGACCATGCCACACCTTAACTCGAACCTAAATTCATACATATATGCCACACCATGCTTCCACAAGCACCGAAGCATTTCCAAAATTAGTGTAAATACCCAAGGTCGACCGGATTATTAAACATTTAAGTACATGATTCCTTAGATCCAAAGACGACTCACATAAAACATACATTACTTGAACAAAATCTAGAATATTCCATAAACACCCTGAAATCCAACAAATTCCTTCATAACAACTTTCACCTAAAGAACACATTCATCTAGTACACCTAGTTAGCTTTCCGCATATTGTAACACATGAATCCAACCTTGCAGAGTGCCAAAATTCAAAAAACTCAAACTAAAGATAGGTATGAGAAATATACTTACACTCCCTAATATTTTTAAGACCAAAAACCACACTACAGAAAAATACAGAGCAAAAACATTTCTCCTAGACACCACCGCAATACATTGTTCACACACTAGTGAACACAACTTTCTCTGCACAATGATCCAAGAGAAGAAATTCTAGATATAACACCTCTAAACACCACTAATCAACATATTTGAACCACATAAGTAGATCTTCAACACAAAAGAAATGCAGAGCAAAACTAGATTACTACTCTGTTAAATAGAACACCTCTCAACCACACTATATGAAATATTTTATTCAAATTTTCTTTAAAATGCTTGGAAACCAAGCACCACAAACACATTCTCATCATCTTCAATACTTTATCATCACCACCAAACCAAATGGACGAGCACAACTCAACCACACAAAAGAGGTTTAGCATCAACAAAATCTTATCAAAGCAACACTAGAGGTTGATACCAATGACACTACTAATGACAACATAATGCAACTAATCAAATAATAATTATAAAATTATAACAATATCTCCATAGACATGTTGATATCAATGAAAACATAAGCTATTTGAACTTCCAACAATCTCCCCCTTTGTCATTGATGGAAACACATGATGTGAAAAACCACCAACAACAAAAACAACTTTGAGATCACATATACTACACAACTTTGATCACATATACTACACATCAGTGCACACTGCTCCCTTACACTTTATCTTTCTCCCCCTTACTTCATAAGGTTTTTCAATTAAACTTTCTACCCCTTTGACATCAATGGCAAAGGGAAACATTCCCCTTTGATATCAATCACTCATATATCTATTCTTCAACTTAATTTTCTTTTTACCACACTCTATTTTTTGTCACACCTCCTCTGCATAGCTACACATTCCACTTCTTTGCACACTTCCTAACATTTTACACCAACAAAAAACTACTATACATATCCCCTGACATGAATGATAAAGGAAAAATACATGTATGTAACACAATGACATCACTTACTCCCCTTGATTGCAACAACCAACAATACCACTACCTACTCCCCCTGAGAGGTAGCCAACAACATTAGTCTAGAATAAGGAATGAATCTTGAAATCCACTAGACTTATGTATATCCTTACACATCTAGTTGAAAGTACGAGGGGAAATAACCCCTAAATTCTCTCAGAGATACTCAAAAGTATCCTTAGGAAGATCCTTTGTGAAGATATCTACAACTTGATCCTTTGTAGGCACATACTCTAGCTTTACCTCATTCTCTACAATCTTCTCTCTCAAAAAGTGATACTAGATTGAGATATGTTTTGTCCTTGAATGCATTACCAAATTCTTTGAAATGTTAATAGCACTCGTATTATCACAAAAGATAGAGATAGGTTCATCATATACCAAGTTCTAATATCCTTCAAAGTTCGTTTCATCCACAACACATGTGTGCAAAAAGATGTTGTTGCAATGCATTCTTCTTTTGTACTAGACAATGATACTAGTTCCTGCTTTTTGCCTAGCCAAGACACCAACTTGCTTCCAAGAAAGAATGCACCACCACTTTTACTATTTTTTCATCCACACAACCTTCCCAATCTGCATTTGTATAAGCACTCGAAGAGAAATCAATATCCTTTGGATACCATAAGCCATGTTTTGGAGTACCCTTCAAGTATCTTAATATTCTCTTCATTGCTGCAACATGTGACTCTTTGGGATCTTCTTGAAATATAGCCACAAGAAAAATTGCATGTATGATACCTCATTTGGTAGCAGTTAGATACAATAGTCCTCCAATCATTGATCTGTACATGCTCTGATCAACCTTAGGAGATTCATCATTCTTGTTCAACTTGCAACCAATAACCATAAGAGCACATACTGGTTTAGAGTCTTCCATTCCAAACTTCAACATTTCCTTGACATATTTTGATTGTGAAATGAATAACATTTTTCTATCTGATTGATTTGTACCCAATTGGTACCACCAAGAAAAGGATGCATCGCAAGAAGAAAGAAAAATCACATAGTGAAACATGAATATCGATGTATGCCCCCAATTTAAAGCATTTGCTAACACCATTGTTGTGTGCAATTAATTTAAAGTAGAAGAAGACATAAGAGCTTATTCAGAAAGCCCTATGCTAATTCATATATTCCCGAATGAAACTACATCATGAAATAAAGGGGTTGCCCCCAAAATGCAATACTAAAGCTATCTTAGTACATCACATGCAAGCCAACTTAAGGCATGTCGTCCACATCCCAAGCTTTCTCTTATATAGACATGGAAGGCGGTCAACTAGCCAAAAGAGACAATGACAAGTGTCATACAAGGACAAAGCTACCTAACCCCCTTGCCCCCACTTAGTGCAGGACAAGAATGAGCTAAGATGATTGATGAAAAACTTGGAAATCAGTATCAATTAGAGGATCTAGGTGCTTCAACACAAGGAAGAGCACCACAATCCTTAATATGTTGAATTTTATTACTCAAAACCTTACATTCATTAGTAGAATGACGATGAACTCTATGATATGCACAAAATGAACTCTTGTAGTAAAATTTCTTTTGTGTTCTTGGAGGAGTCTCGAAAAGATACTCGCTTGATCAAATAGTAGATGATGTTCCTTTATTTTGTGACAAAGATATCTTTTACTCAGTACGCAATGTCATACTTACACAAGACTCTTTAGATTGTATGAGATTTTGTACTCTTCCTTAAACGAAGGTGTAAAATAAATCAAATTTGAATTATTAGTGTTTTGTGTGATGAAATTGATATTAAGCGAAGATTTCTCTGTTTCTTTTGTTTCTTTCGAAGGACAATAATCAAGACCACTAGTGTCTATCAGTTCAAGATGCACTTAGAATGTTAAAGTTGGCTTAGAAGAATCTGTGGTAAGAGTGTTAATGTTGAGTGAAGGCTTGTTTATTTCTTTCGAGGGACAATAACCAAGACCACTAGCCTTTTCTTGTGTGTTAGGCTTTATAGGGACATGGATACCTTATTCTCTAGCACCGCATCCTTTTCCACTAGATATCCAAGTTGTTTCATAAGTTCATAACCTTTTCCATAAAGCTTTTTCATTTCTTTTGGATTTGGTGGTTGCTTATAATTAATGCCATTGAAGTTTGTTGTATAATTTGCTTCTTCTTCTAAAGTGGTTGAGGTGAATCATGCTTTCAAAGGGTCTCAAATTTTGTGTTGACATTACTACTTTTTCTTTTCCTTTTTTAGAATATTTTTTTATGATCTTGTATTCTCCCATGAATGTTGGTGTGAAATCTAAGGAACCCCAATCATCTTCTAATAGCTTCGTGACTTCCTCAATATGTTTTTATTTGTCTTTTTGTTGCATGAGTTCCACTTGTATAGTTGGTGTCAATGTTTTCAAAGGACTTTCCTTATTTTTCTCAATGAGTAAACTATCTGGTATTATATCTAATGGCAGGGGCCTAGA